>JAVJIX010000004.1:4852500-4927500 GCA_036785185.1 Paratrypauchen microcephalus | reverse complement strand
ATATTGGTCTCTAGATACGAAAGAAAATTCAAGTTACGAAACGCGAAATCTCAAAAATTCAAATAATGCGCACTCAGCCACACACATTATACGCTTTTCTCAGACTGAATTTAAACTTTTCTCACATTTGTCTCTCGTTTAAACACTCAAACTTTCATAGATTTTCAACAAAATTATTAATAGTGAAGTGCGGGGGGAAGCGGGAGGGGGGAGAAGACTGCGCTCTGACACGTGTGATAGCGCACATGACCTGGTGTGGAGCTGACAGCAGGTCTAGACCAAGGTCTAAACCTGGACTGGACCAGGACTAAACCAGGACTGGACCAGGACTAAACCAGGACTAGACCAGGACTAAACCAGGACTAGACCAGGTGGATTAAAGCACTGCGCGCGGGTCTATTTCCTGGTTTCGTTTCGAGTCACAGCTGAGGCGAGCAGCGAGGAGGGGACTGCACGCAGCATGAACGCATGAACGAGACCCATGTAAGAGCAGCGGTGGTCTAGACCTCCTCTAGACCTGACCAGGTCTAGAGGAGGTCTAGAGGAGCCACGGTGGTCTGGACTAAACCAGGACTAAACCTGGACTAAACCAGGAGGAGCCGCGGTGGTCTGGACCAACAGGAGGAGCCTGGTCCAGTCCAGGTTTAGACCTTGGTCTAGACCTGCTATCAGCTCCGCGCCGGGTCATGCTGCGCTATCACATGTGTCAGAGCGAAGTCTTCTCCCTCCTCCCGCTTCCCCCCACACTTCACTGTTAATACATTTTGTTGAAAATCTATGAAAGTTTGAGTGTTTAAACGAGAGACAAATGTGAGAAACACACAGAACACAATGTTACACTATAAAAAAAGTTACACTATTTAAAAAAAAACTTGGATCGGGGCCTTGGAACGAATCAGGCTTTTTCCATTGAAATAGCTACTCATCTTACAAATTTTTCACGTTACGAAACCACTTCTGGAACGAATTAATTTCGTAAGGTGAGGTACCACTGTATATGCAACCAGAGCCCTCCTCCACCAGAGCAGCGCCACCTTAACAGAATGAAAAATCAATAACAATAGTCACAAACAGGGAGCAGGGTGAAAAAGAAGAGAATATTGAATATTGTATTGACAGCTTAGGCAGAATCATATAGGGAATGTTTCTTACAAAACATGTATCAGAGTGTCCTGGCTAAATTGAAAGATGTCCTTGATTCATGGTATGCTGTGTAATCACAGCTGTGAAAGTCCTTGGGAGTGTAGGAGTGCAGCAGAGACAGTCAAAACACAGCAATCTGTTATTGTAGATTTTTCTGGGGGACAGATAATAATATAACAGGGAGACGAAATTCATATAATCAATCAATGCAATTTAGGACCCAGGTGAACAGAAGATTTATTCGGACGCCTGGCTCTGCAAGGCCTTCAACTTCATGTCCCCATGCAGGGCCGTGAGACCTCTAGTCATCTCCTCCTGTCGCGCAGCTATGATTGCGGTCTGTGCCATGTTGTTTTTGCAAAGTTCCACAAGCATGCTCATGATGGAATCCAGGCACCGGGAGGTTTCCACAGATTGGCGATGGTACAGTTCCTCAATCTGTGTCACCTTCTGATGTAATACCTTCACCAGGTCAGCAACAGCCACACTGTGGAGCCCGATAGTGGCCGACAGCTTTGGGGACTCTTTATTGGCTGCTAGCTTTCCAATTTTCCGATAGATCAAGAACATCCCCAGGCCAATGATCAGATGTCCCGCCAAAAAAAATCCAAAGAAGTAGACGTCTTCAGCGTTTTCTAGGAACAAAGGCACTAGACACAGAGCTCTCCAGGAATCCCAGGGGTCCCTCGTATATCCAGCAGCATAAGTCCCGTCAGGACATGTGGGCTCCCCCGAACCCACATTCCTTTGTGAAAAAAGTGTGTCAATTACGTTGAGGAACCAGCTAATCAATTCCATAATTTAGGATTCGAAAATCTACACCAACAGGAGAATAAAAAAGAAGACGAGACAAAAGAGTAGACAAATAGACACAGAGAGCGAGGAGGCACGTCTGCCTTCAGAAAGAGTCAGAGAGAAAAAAAAAAAACTTACATTATTATAGAAGTAAAACACAGGATTAGCATATCAGTTCTGATATGACTGTAATATTGCTTTATGTCACAGGAGAGGATGCCTATTCTCCCACAACCTCCACTCAGGCTACAATAAAAAGATCCTCACTGAGTTTGGTCTAGAAACACTGTCCAGAGCCCAGCTGTGCCTCCTGCTGCTCCAGAGCAACAGCAATATCCTGCCCTCTGTATGTATGGCTGCCCTTAGATATAACTAATAGATCACATAGTAAATAAATGGTTTCTCTTTAAGATCCCTTTAGTACATGGAACTACAGTGGTACCTCACCTTACGAAATTAATTCGTTCCAGAAGTGGTTTCGTAACGTGAAAAATTCGTAAGTTGAGTAGCGATTTCAATGGAAAAAGCCTGATTTGTTCCAAGGCCCCGATCCAAGTTTTTTTTTTTTTTTTTTATAGTGTAACTTTTTTTATAGTGTGGTCTGGACCTACTCTAGACCTGCCAGGCACTGAGCCCCAGACATCCAGGGACCCAGGGGGACACTGCCAGCCCGCCTTAAGAGCTCCCTAAGCGGGCATGGGTCCGGGGATTGTCCTGGTCACCGGCCTGGAGGTCTTGAAGAGGCCGACCTCACGGTTCTATCCAGGCCGCTCTGTGAGCACCTTACGCGGGCAGGTCTGGAGCGGGTCTGGACCGCCGCGGCTCTTGCGTGCGAGCGGCGGCTCGCCTCGAGCAACAGCCGAGGCGGGGGGTGGACGCGCGCGCGGCGCTTTGGTCCACCTGGTCTAGTCCTGGTCTAGTCCTGGTCTAGTCCTGGTCTAGTCCTGGTTTAGTCCAGACCACTGCGGCTCCTCCTGGTTTAGTCCAGGTTTAGTCCTGGTTTAGTCCAGACCACCGCGACTCCTCTAGACCTCCTCTAGACCAGGTCTAGACCACCGCGGCTCTTGCATGGGTCTCGTTCATGCGTTCATGCGCTCAGACTGCGTGCTGTCCCGAGGGGAGTCCTCGCTGCTCGCCTCAGCTGTGACTCGAAACGAAACCAGGAAATAGACCGCGCGCAGCGCTTTAATCCACCTGGTCTAGTCCTGGTTTGGTCCTGGTTTGGTCCGGGTTTGGTCCTGGTTTGGTCCTGGTTTGGTCCAGGTTTAGTCCTGGTCCAGTCCAGGTTTAGACCTTGGTCTGGACCTGCTGGCAGCTCCGCGCCGGGTCATGCTGCGCTATCACACATGTCCACGTGCAGTCTTCTCCCCCCTCCCGCTTCTCCCCACACTTCACTATTGATACGTTTTGTTGGGAATCAGTAGGGGTTTGGGTGTGAGAGGGGTTTAAATCCAGTCTGAGAAAAGCGTATAATGTGTGTGGCTGAGCGCGCATTATTTGAATTTTTGAGATTTTGCGTTTCGTAACTTGAATTTTCTTTCATATCTAGAGACCAAAATTTACCGTGAAGGCGTTTCGTAACTTGACATTTTCGTTTGTTGGGTCATTCGTAAGGTGAGGCACCACTGTAGTTAAATTTGTATTTCATCTTCACCTAACTAATTTAAAGGCCCAATATGTAACTTTTCTGATAAGCTTTTCTCAGTGGAGATGGCTATTATTGCTTTGTTCGATAGTATGTCATTTAACTAATCTCCATGGAGACAAGCAGGCAATAATACCCGACCAAGTTACTGGTCAGAATAAATACAAGACAGGTCATTTTAATACCATATGATGAAACATTCCAGGGAAAGCAATACCATCTCCACAGAGACAAGTAGGGAATCATGTTGGAATAATAACACTGAGGTCTTTAACCCTCTGTGGTGTATTTACCTCCTCTACCTGTGTAAGTCTGTACTTTCTGTTTAGATGCTGTTGTGTATGCACATTGTACTATGCAAATATGTACTTGACGAATACAGGCAAAAGCTCTCTATGATCTGACCATGTACCTGACCCAAAATGCACTCACAAGCTTATGGGAGTTCACTCAATAACGACTGTGTACTTAGCCACTGTAAAATAAATAAATGAATAACTCGACCAGTCACTCCCATAACTCTAGCTGACTCAATTCAGGCCTTCTTCCTACTGCTAAAAATTAAAAGCATTTTAAATAATGTAAATGTAGTGTACTTTTTTCTAACACTGTAACCACTTTGTGTGTTTCTTTTCTTTAAGATCTGCCATAATTACAATAACCGTAATGGATGTGCGGACAGCTGCCAGAGACTGCATGTTTGTGAGAAGTTCCTCAGTGCCGACTGCAGCTGTTTCAGGACACACGACTTTCTGGCCCCACAGCCACTAAAACTCCTGCAGGACAAACGTATTCCTGCATGTCTGATTGGATCTTTAAAATCTGTCTATGCAAATAAACAGGCACTGTGGCTAGCTGACAAGTTAAACAGCAGGATAAATGGAAATGTGAACAATGATAGTGATCAACGTGCAGCCTCTAGTTTAGATCTTACCCGTGATATTGACTACAGCCAAGACAGCTTTAACTCTTGCTATGACACTGATTCTAACACAGGAGCACAGCAGAATCCAAACAGGGGTCGGGGTGGTAAAAGAAAAGGTCAGGGACAAAAAGGTAATGTGATATTTTTACAACTTTTAGATTGACTATGATATGATGTTACAAAAATATAATGAAAAAATACTTTTTTATAGACAAAACTGTAATCTGCATGTACTTCATCAAGGGACACTGCAAATATGATGACGGTGAGAAAGAAAATATTGTCATTCGCCTTAGTTTGCACTGTGGCTAAGTGGCTAGCACTTACCCATCACAGCAAGACAATTCTGGGTTTGATTCCCAGGCCTCTCTGGGCCTTTCTGCATGGCATTTGCATGTTTCTCTCCAAATCTAGGTGGGGTTTTTTGGGGGGCCCAAAACATACACCATGGGTAAAATCCTCCAGCAAAGGTAGTCCTTACTAAGCCTAGCAACAAGATCATGGAGTTGGGTCCCCAAGCACTGCACTACAGTGCTTACTGCTCCTGAGGAGATGCCCCAGTGGTATTGAAGGATGGGTCAAATGCAGAGAACAAATTTCCCTACAGAGACAATAAAGTGTACCTTAACCTTAAAGGAAAAGTAACGTTTTTTTACAATCTGAGCCTTCTTTCGGCAATAAAACAAGTAGTTTTACTCACCCATAGCAGTTTGGTGTCAATTGGAGCAGTATCGCAGAACTTATGTTGAGCCGTTCTGTTCTACTAGTGATCCCGTATCCGTTAGCGTGAGTGCTCGGGGCATTACTTTGCGCTCTCCAAATAACACAAATTTTAGCACTTTTCAAATCACAGAAGATCGCTGTGTTAGGGTAGACTTTTAGTGGATTCCAAAACGGCCTGAAACCCGATATCCAGCTATAGTTTCATTTGATGACGTCATCAGAGAGGACAGTGCGCATGCGTGAACTCAGCTGTTTTGTAAACACCGCTAGTCCGAAAGAAGCTAACACCGCTCTGAACTTTACTTTTCTGTTGCGATATCGGGTTTCAGTTTTGGAATCTACTAAAAGTCTACCCTGACACAGCGATCTTCTGTGATTTGTGTTTGTGTTATTTGGAGACCGCAAATCAGTCCCCCGAGCACTCACGCTAACGGATACGGGATCATTAGTAGAACAGAACGGCTCCAACATCAGATTGTAAAAAAACGTTACTTTTCCTTTAACATTGCCTATAACATTGCCTATATGTGTTTGTCTTCAGATCGCTGTTTCAAAGCTCATGTCAAGATGCCATACTTATGGGAGATCAATGTAAATGGCAAGTGGACTCACATGGCTGATAATGAGAAGATTGAGAAGGCCTACTGTGATCCTGAAAATACATACAGGTACTGATGATATCTGCTAATAGGAACTGCTTGTGTGTTGAAGCAATTGTCATTTGCAGTAAATTAAATATTGTGGGTTTTTTTAAATTAATTTTATGTAATTAATAATTTTTTATTTTACAAAGCATATTTTATTATTACTTGTTATATTAATTCACAAAATTGCCAAAGTGGACATAGATACTATAGGAGTGTTTAAAGGGATAGTGCGTTTTTTTAAAATATGAATCTGTATGGGTTTCCTTCTAAAAGTTACGTGTGTTGACACTGGCTTACCTCTGACAGTTTCCACTCAGCCCGGTTCGGCTCGCATTCTGGAGCCCACGTAATTAGGTTCGGTTACTTCGCGGGGATATAAAATAAAGCTTGTTTTTCTTCTCAAAACAAAACATTTGTCCGAAAGGTGATAGATTTGCGTCCGAAACAGTTGTCCACGAAAAATCCAGCAGTGTATTTCGAATTTGCGTATTGTCTCTCTCGACTCATATCACTACACCCATGTTAACTCTATCAGCCTGTTCACTTGTAATTTTCGGCTTAGACATCCGCTAAAGGTGAACAGGCTGATAGAGTTAACATGGGCGTAAGAGAGAGAGACAATACGCGAATGCCAAATACGCTGCTGGATTTTTCGTGAACCAACTGTTTCGGACGCAAATATATCACCTTTCGGACAAATGTTTTGTTTTGAGAAGAAGCTTTATTTCATATCCCCGCAAAGTTACTGGACCTAATTACGTGGGTTCCAGAACGCGAACCGAACCGGGCTGAGCGGAAACTGTCAGAGGTAAGCCAGTGTCAACACACGTAACTTTTAGAAGGAAATCCATATTGATTAACATTTTTTTTAAAAACGCACTATCCTTTTAATGTGTCATTAATGATACAATTGCAGAAGTATAAGAAAGGAAATAATATATTAGAATACTGTTATGTTTATGTAATTAGCATTAGCTTTTAGTATTACTAACTTGATCAACAGTGTGCTAACTATCATTCCCCCTCACAGTACCACCTGCCCTCCTGTGTATTTTGACACAATGAAGAGTGGAGAAAATGCAGTGAGACGCCTTTCGACCGTAAACTCTGTTCTGGAGCCAGACTTTATTCACACCACTGACTGGCTTTGGTACTGGGAGGATGACAATGGCAAGTGGCTGCAGTATGGAGCCAATGTGAGTGATTTTGAACTTGAGCTGCCACTTTACTTTTTAAACTCTTTACATTGTGTTTTGGGTTATTTTCCAGCTACACAGGCATGTTATCACTAATATAGTAATATTAGGCTTTACTTTAATTGGCTACCAATATAGTGCCAACCAACAAGTAGTGCTGCATTGTAAAAAGTACATGAAAAAATAGTAATCCAGAGGTGGGACAAAGTCATTGCTGGGCAAGTCCCAAGTAAGTCTAAGTCTTTTGCACTCAAGTCCGAGTGAAGTCCCGAGTCAAGAGTATCCAAGTGCCGAGTCAGGTCCGAAGTCAAAGCTCACAAGTCTCAAGTCGAGTCCAAAGTCCTAGCATTTTAGTTTCGATTCATTTCGAGTCCCTTTTACAAAGAAATAAAATTTCTACAAATCATATAATGTCTGCAAGATCTGGCGCGTGGATGCTTGTTTCCGCATCATTTGTTGTGCAATTTGCCTTGGATGCGGTGAAATGCAACGAAAGCAACGTAGATCTACTGTGACTGGATGTTGTGCAATACATTTTCGCAGATTCACAAGTACGAGCGTGGTCCTTATCAACATACTTTTAGAGTTTTTTTTTCATTGGACGTAGCAAGTCATCACAAGTCAAAAGGCCTAAGTCCAAGTGAAGTCACAAGTTATTGATATTGAAGTCCAAGTCGAGTTGCAAGTGTTTGTACATTTTGTCGAGTCGAGTCTAAAGTTACACTATAATCCCACAGCAGCTCATTATCAAACTAGACCACCTGGGGCTTCAGACCTCACTGTGTAATTGGCTGCTGGACTTCCTCAGTGAGAGGCCACAGGCAGTGCGGGTCGGCAGAAACACCTCAAGCTGCATTAGACTGAGCACAGGAGCCCCCCAGGGCTGTGTGCTCAGTCCGATGCTCTTCACTCTGCTGACCCACGACTGCTCACCAGCGTTCAGCACCAATCACATAGTGAAGTTTGCGGACGATACGACTGTGGTGGGTCTCATCTCTAATAACGATGAGACAAACTACAGGAGTGAGGTGAGCCTTCTGACCCAGTGGTGCAGCAATAACAATCTCCTTCTTAAAGGGACAGTGTGTAAGATTTTTACCCGTTAATTACTGAAATTGAAGATACCCATTCAAAAATACATTGTTTTCCAAGCCTTTTCACTTCCATCATGAAATCAAAGTATTCTTTTGGACTTAGATATAGTCACATAAATGGGGGATCTTCCCCATATTAGAGGCAGCCATTTTGAATACGAGAGCCGCAGAAGGACATTTGGGCTCATCCTTCGCCTAGGCTCCTGCTAGCGCCTGCTCAGCCGCGCTGCCTGAGGGAGCGAAGGAGCGAAGGAGAGAAGGAGAGAAGGGGAGGGGGGGAGGGGGGAGCCTCGTGGTTTTGGCTAAACAACAAGCATGCTGCTGTATCACACGTCATAATGGATCTAACACCGTGTTTTGGACTAAATTGTTTTACTGGATTTTATTCGCTGGATCCTTACGGACAGATTGAGGCCAAGTTTATGGTGAAATACAGAGTTTGACCTGTGCAGAGCCTTCAAAGGTAAGCTAAGTAACAAACCTCGTTTTGTGCTTTTCTGTATAAAAGCCCCATGTGCTTGGGGAGTGATTGTTGTGCAGGGAAATGAATTGCATAGTCAAAAAGAGGAGACTGTAAGGTTTCATTTGATGTGTAGAGTGTCATGGTATACGATCAGGAATGTGTGTTTTCATGCGAAAAGAAAAAAAAATGTGACCGCGGGGCCGCGTTTTATTTATACCGTAGCTGTCGGCGAGAGCTCGCACAGCTCCGGGTGCGCGCAGGAACGCAAGCTGTCTGCGTTACGGCGCGCCCGGGTGACCCTCGAGGTCTGCTGTAGCCAAAAGAGGAAGTGGAATAGCTACTATCCACCTATGCGCCACAAATCCTACACACTGTACCTTTAATGTTGAAAAGACCAAGGAGATTGTTATTGACTTCCGGAGAGGCCTCACCCAGCACCCCCCCACTGTCCATCAATGGTGCTGCTGTAGAGAGGGTGAGCAGCACCGAATTCCTGGGGGTGCACATCAGTGAGGACCTCTCCTGGACAGTGAATACTGCATCACTGGCAAAGAGGGCTCAGAAGCGCCTCTATTTCCTCCGCAAACTGAGGAGAGCTGGAGCCCCTCCACCCATCATGACCACCTTCTACCGAGGCACCATTGAGAGCGTCCTGACCAGCTGCATCACTGTGTGGTACGGGAGCTGCACTCAACAGAACAGGAAAGCCCTGCAGCGCATAGTGAATGCAGCTGGGAGGATCGCTGGTGTCTCTCTCCCCTCCCTCCTAGACATTTTTAACACCCGGCTCACCCGCAGAGCGTCCAGCATTGTGGGTGACCCGAGCCACCCCTCACACAGCCTCTTCAGCCTCCTGCCCTCGGGGAGAAGGTACCGGAGTCTCCGGGCCCACTCCACCAGACTGTCAAACAGCTTCATCCACCAGGCTGTCAGGAGGCTGAACTCTCACCTGAACTCTCACCTTACCCATCTCCCACCCCCCATATTGGCATAACCTGTATTCCATAAAAAGACATATCACTCTAGACACTTGCTGCTAAGGACTACTGTTGCACTGTTGCACATTTACATTCACTACTGAATTTTACTCCTGTTGCACTGTTGTTTACTACAGTTATTGCACATTTACTACTGGAATTTTTAGTACTGTTGTTTACTACTGTTATTGCACTAGAATTACTACTGTTGCACATTTATTTATCTTAACTCCAATGCACATTCTATTTGCACATGACCATTTCACTGCTGTATCTTCCATTGCACATTTTTGATGCACACTGCACACTTTGGAAATCTGTATATAGGTATTTATTATGTTGCACTGCTTTAAGATTTTAGATCTTAGACTTTAGTTTTAACTTTAGATCTCTGTCTTAGTTTTTATTGTGTTTTGTCTTCATATTGTATCTTGTACACTGTCTTTTTGCACTACCTGGCCAGAGAGAAACGAAATTTCGATTCACTGTATGTTGAACACATATGGCAGAATTCACAATAAAGCTGACTTTGATCTTTGATCTTTGATCTTTGATCTTATCAAATTCGTGACTCGAGTCTGACTCGAGTCGAAGTCACATAACTTGAGTCCACACCTCTGGTAATTACAGTCCTGTGTTAAAATAACCAATACAAATATACAAAATATAGTGGAAATTTGAACATTCAGTGTGTTGTTTCTAATCTTATCTTGTAGACAAGTGTGCATCTGTTGGCCAGTGTCACCAGTAAATACCTGGAGGAAATGTATCTGAAAAATGACAAAGCTGTGATCACGTTTAAAGCTGGTTCACAGTCCTATGAACTCAGTTTTCAAGGTATAAATCATTCACTTTAAATGTGCTCATTTAAGTATAAATCAAATATATGAACCTTTATGTTTTTTCTAAGACATGATTCAAACCAACATAAAGTACGGGACTAAGAGGATTGTGAAGAGACGCCCTCAGTTTGTCTCTGCAGCTGAAGTCCCGACAAAGAGGTACAACTCAGTGCTTATATGAGTGAGTGTGAGTATGAGGTATTTTGTTTTAATTTTTATTTATTTATTGTAGGAAACGCACAGCAAACACCACAGCTGCTGTACCAGACTACTGGGACAAAACACAGATTTCTCCAACTGAACATAGGGTACACATATTTATATGGAGTTAAATATATTACAGTATATTATTAATAATAATAGTAATAATAATACATAATACTTGTATAGCGCTTTTCATGACACTCAAAGACTCTTCACATAGATCCAAACACACACAAACACAAATGAAAGAAACAGATAAACAGGAGATGCAGATTTGAACAGGTAAGTTTTTAGGGCTTTTTAGAAAATGGTGAGTGTACAAGAGTCTCTGATGTTTTTGGGCAGGAGTTCCAGAGGGTGGGGGCAGCAGTGGGAGAAGTCCCTGTCCCCCCAGGTCTTATGTTTAGTCCTGATGGGGGGAGACAGGAGGTTGGTGTCAGCTGATCTGAGGGCACGAGCAGGGGTGTGGTGATGGAGGTGCTCAGAGAGGTAGGTGGGGGCCAGGTTATGGAGGGACTTATACACAATGGTGAGGAGCTTGAATTGGATGCGCTGAGGGATGGGAACCCAGCGGAGATCTTTGAGGACAGGGGTGAAGTGTTCACGGGAGGAGGTGCGAGTGAGGAGACGGGCAGCAGAGTTCTGGATGTACTGGAGACTGTTGAGAAGTTTAGAGGGTGAACCGTAGAGCAGTAATCAAGGCGGGAGGTGACATAGGCAGGAGTCAAGGCAAGAGGTGATTTGAGCCAGGATTTTACTTCAGAGATTCAGTTTGTGAGGGTGGAGTGTGTGGCCGGGGTTATGGATTTGGTGGACAGGTAAAGCTGGATGTCATTTGCAAAACAGTGAAACAGTGGAAGGCCATGGCGGTGGATTATATGATCAGGGGGGAGGATGTAGAGGATGAAGAGGAGGGGGCCGAGAACTGAACCTTTTGGGTGAGCTTGAATGAGTGAAGCTGAGGGGGACTTGCAGTGGTTGATTTGGATGAATTGATGCCTATCAATGGGGTAGGAGGTGAACCAGGACACCAGCTGTGTCAGTGATGTTGAAGGTGGTCTGCAGGTCAGAGAGAAGGATGGAGTGGGTGATGGTGTCAAAAGCGGGGGTGAAGTCCAGGAGGATGAGGATGTTGAAGTTGCCAGAGTCGGAGGAGGGCACGAGGTTGTTGGTGACTCGGAGGAGGGCTGTCTCAGTACTGTAATGGGAGCGGAAACCGGACTGGAAGTATTCAAACAGGTTATTGGTTGTGAGGTGGGATTTATGTGACTGGAGACAGTACGTTCTATGAGTTTGGGACGTTGGAGATGGGTCTGTAGTTAGCGGGGACGTTAGGGTCAAGGCCAGGTCAGGGCATATGTGGATTTTGTGATGACAGTTGACGATCAGCTGACCAGAGGGACAGGGTAGATTGCGGAGTGAAGTGGTAAACAAAATTGCGTCGGGAACTATGGATGTATTTGTGACCGACCAGGTAAAACCCGTCACAAGTCTCTCAGAGCAAACAGGAGAAAATTGCGTTAGAAGTTTTTTTTTTTTTCAAAATGTGGTAGTTGAGATCATGAAGAAGCCACTCCCATTGTTCAGATAACAACAGTGGTTGCTTTAAAAGCATACATTTTGTCTTTGAAATTGGCTAATTTTTCGCAAAGAATTGGGGCGCGTGTAACTTACCATAATTACCATACTGGTGCTACTTGTCATTCACGTGACTATTAGCGCTCTTTTGTTTTCTTTTTCTGCCAATCAGCTGTATGCTAGAAGCAAACCTTGTGGCTACTTAAGCTGCCTAGCTGCATGTAATTTGATTATTGAATGAAGATGGACAGCAAAATGTATTGCGGATGAGATGAATTGTGGCTGTTTGGAGAATATCCCTAATCTACTGCTGACCTTAGCCAAAGATGAATATGAGGAAGAATCTGTCGGCCTCACAGCAGAGGAGTGGGATCGTAAGATATCAGATGCTATATCTACAGTAACATTTGAAGAGGATAAAGACAGTGAAATGGAGAAAATCTGTAACTTTGACTGTAAATGCTACGCAAGAAGGAAGGAGAACTCTCTCCTCGGGACACGTTCATGTAGCCAGAAACTTTCTCCAGAGCTTATGTACAGAATGTGATCGGATTTGTTAGCTGCTAAAAGGCAGTGGCAGGATATGCAAATAATTGGGACATCTCAGGGCAAACAGATGTATGGTTGTTACATGAGATGACCACATCCAGCAGAAAGCCCCCGACAAAAAGTAAGTGTCCCCAAACTACATATTTCATTGGAGGCAATGATGTTTGCAGGTATACATTTCTCTTTCTTATGGGGTGACTAAAATGCGTCTAAACTTTGACGCTACATACTTTAGGACAAGTTTAAATACTAATTCAGCTTTAGTGTGGTCATATTATTTCTGCATGAAAGAGATATTTAACTGAAAGCAGGGGGCTTGTTTAATTGTTTAATTGTCAACATTAGCATCATATTACTAGCCAAAACCTCCCATTACAGCATAGTTTTGATTTGTGATGGGTGATTAATGTGAATAATGCTTGAATTGCTAGACTAGTGCGAAATGCTAGTGTCTTAAGTGATAATTGCAGATACTGCAGTACTAGTTGCTAAATCATTAGCATCACAGTCATTTCAAGCAATGATAACAGACACCTAGACTAGGTGCTAAAAGCACCAATCATTTCAAGCAGTTCAATCATTGAACGCTAACGCCACACCATAATGATATCAGCGAGGGGAGGGCTTATCTTAATGTCATGCACCAACCCTACAGTGAGACAAATCTTCAAGATACCTTTTCTCAGTTTTGCGTTTTCACATGTGCATGCTTTCAAATGGCCACAAATTCTTCAAATGTTCTCAGATTTCCATGTGTAAGGCATTGTTGGAAGTGGAACTACACTTTCAGAACCTCAAAACTCCTCTGGGATGACTTGTGACTGGTTTTGCCATGTCGGTCACTTTTTTTTTTACGGGGAAGTCCGATTGATTTTATCACGGAGATACATAGTGGGGTTGAGCTGTTGTTGAGTTTGAGGAGCTGCGCTGCGGAGTACTTTAGAGTCATGGTGGAAGATGAGGCAGTAGCAAGACAAGCTGCAGCTCTACAGCCGGAGCCCTACCGACCAGAGCGCCAGAGAGAGGAGGACTACCTGGGCAATGGACATAGGTCACTGGGCGTCACAACCTCCCAGCAAGGAGCCCACAGAAGCAGCGGCGTCACGGGCCAGTTCCCGGCGCATCAAATTCGGGAGCGATGATACCATAACCGGTGACACCAGCCACTAGCACCGGCACTGTCGCCTGCTAATGGTGCTGGTAAAAACCAGCAGCAGTGTTATTGGGGCCTTCTCTTGGACAGGGATATGGGTTTGTAGGACACAATTGGGTGGATAATGGATTGGTCTACTCTGAGCACATGGAGCCAGGGATAGTCCGAGAACAGGTAAACAGCGACATCAATGAGTCCATTTGGCTAGCAGTAGAATGGTGACGATAATCCAGGCATAAGAAGAGAAAACAGACGATGAAAGTTGTAGCATTTTGAGGTCTTGGATGAAAATAAAACAAAAAGGCAAAAAGCAGAAAGATAGAAAAACAGATGGAAAAGCGGCGAACAAACAACGTCAGTGTCCTATCATATCTGAGATCTAGTGTATTATTCATTCCTCTAATAATGTAATGTTCATATAATAAAATGTGTTGTTTTCATAGTGCATCAGTCTCCAGCCATCTCTTGCTGAATATAAAGAGATCCACGATCTTTTCTGTCAAACCATGAAAGGATTTGATATTGTGAAAATTGAAAGGATTCAAAATAAAGCTATCTGGGAAGCCTTTCAGCTGTACGTATGTAAGTTAACTGAAATAATGATTGTTCTGTGCTTACATATTTGTGTGTTCTTTTAAGACATAAGAATCAAATGAAGGACAAGAACAATGGACAACCAGTGGCAGAGAAAAAGCTTTTTCATGGGACCGACCCTTCACATGTAGAAACCATATGTGCTACTAACTTTGATTGGAGAGTCTGTGGAGTCAATGGGACAATTTATGGCCAAGGTCAGTCTCTGAAGAATTTCTGAAGTCTCAATAACAATACTTCTATGGGAAACTATTATAAATTCACCAGATGATGATGTACAGCTTAACTTTTCTCTCTTTTAGGAAGTTATTTTGCACGAGATGCCAAGTACTCCCACAGCTACACTGGCACCTCTCTAGATCGGTTCATGTTTGTCTCTCGGGTTTTGATCGGCGAATACACTAGAGGCCGCTCCGAATACAGAAGACCTCCTTCTAAAGACGGAAGTAACGTGAATCTTTATGATAGCTGTGTGGACGATGTTATGAACCCCTCCATCTTTGTTGTGTTTGAGAAGCAGCAGATCTATCCAGAGTATGTGCTTCAATACAGAGACACGGCCCAACAAAATACCTACCACCAACCAGCAGTTGTAGCAGTAGTACTACCAACACCTGCAGTTACAGTCTCTGTAACTGCAGGTGTTGGCATATCCTCCAATGTTTTGGTGACAAATCTGACCACTACACCCGCCCCCCTATCCACAAAAGCTTCAGTAACAAATCCAGCCATTACACCCTCAGCCATAACCTCTAATGTTTTGGTGGCAAATAAGGCCACTACATCTGCCCCCCTCTCGACAAAAGCTTTGGTAACAAATCCAGCCATTACACCCTCAGCCATAACCTCTAATGTTTTGGTGGCAAATCAGGCCACTACATCTGCTACAAGGCCATCTGCTACAAGGCCATCTAATCCTGTCTCCACATCCTCACCAAGATCACCAACCCCTTTGCAAACAAGTCCAACTGCAGCATCCTCAATAAGATCAGATTATTTAGCATCAACATTTACATCTGATATGGCATTTAGGTTTGAAAGAGCTCGTTCACAGGTTAACACATATCCAACCGGTTCAGCTACTGCATTTCGAAGCTCACCATCAAAACAAAAGACATGTATTATTGCTTAGAAGGGTTTGGCAGTGTGACAGTGTTGACTCAGTTAAAGGACATCATTCTGTTTTTGTAGTAAGACCCAAAGGCGCATTGTGAAGAGAGTCCAAAGCTTGCTTGTCTCCATGGAGATTTGTAATTGCTTTGGCAGGGCGCTCCAAAGCATGCCATTAAACATATCTACCTTTATGTAGACAAGCAACTGACTATAACAGGCCAAGTTATAGGTTATAAGTGTAAAGGCTCCCAACACCATGAAAATTACATAGTGCACCTTTAATATTATGTTGCGAGTAGCCCTCTGCACATTGATCCAAATCATTACATTTTCTTCAATTCAATAATTTGGGGGTGTGACTTTTGGGAGTGTGGATTTTTATTTTATAAAAACAAAACTGAGTTCTATGTTTTTTCTATATTTGTGAAAAATTGCATGTAATTGATTGACATTTGTAATCTTGAAAACTTGAAATTTCTTCTCAGTTAAACTTAAAAAAACAAAACAAATAACAATTCTTTTCTGTCCAGGCATCCATAGACACCAAAAAGCAGGGTTTCAATTTCCCCAAGGGGTAAATGGAAAGAAAAATGTAATTGCAGTAATTCTGAAGAAGAGGACATTATTCGCGCTGCTTATGCGCTACAAACGTTTTTTGTTTTTTTTTACTTTATTATTATTGTTATGTAGCTTATTGCTTTTTGGTTTCGCGTTGCACACTTATATTGGCTCATGTTTGCCGTTGACGTATCAACATGATGCAGACCAGTAGATGGCAGTCCTGTGATCATTTCTGACCTACTGTATCTGGACCATGTTTAAAGCTTTTTCTGCTATATAATGTGAGCATATAATTTGGTTTGTGGGTGGCACTTTTTGTTTTTCTTGCTTATTTTATTAATATTTTGTATTTATCTTTGTACTTGAAGAATGTACTTGTTGGGGCAGAACGACTAATTATCACCAATACAGATCCACTAAATTTGAAAGAGTGAACTTCATATTATTCAGTAACCTTAATCAACAAAATACACATTCATTGACACAAATTGGCAGTTCTTTAAGTCACAAAACATGTTTAGTGAAGATCCTGGAGTGATTCAAACAAAGTAGTGTCTGTCTGAATAGAGACAGACACTGCTTTGTCCAAATCACTTGACGATCTGCACTAAATGTGTCCAAAATGAGGTCCTTATTCTGCAGCCAAAGCACAGAGCTGAGTGTAATTTGTTGTACCACTTTATTTTCAAATGTAATTGTAATATTAAACAAATAAAACGTTTTAACCAGGGCATTTCCCTAGTTTTCAAAGTATGCATGTTTATTTTATGGAGTACAAGTATTAGGCTACATTTCAGATCTGATATGCTCACATTCTATCTGTTTCACCTATCGGCTCCTGACTTTATGCATTTATGGTATGCATAGTGTTCACTGCTATAATGACATGGTTATTAATCACCATGAAGTAAATCCTGTTTCTTTTCTCACCAATGCTCTATTTGGAGCTTATGGTACAGGTTTACTCTCTTCCCGCCTTATTCAGGGGAAGAGAGCTGGTGAATTCAAGGCTTAATCATTGCATACATTGATGTGCAAAAAACTACCTCAATCATAAAGTTATAAACATATTTTAAAAATTAAAAATATGTGGACATATAATACGTGCATGTAATTCTAAATTAAACCTAAATATCATTGTGCTATAACTTCAAACAAAGAAATGCATATTAATAGTGTTTTAACAAGACTTGCATTTAATATATGTATTTTTAATTTTTAAGCAAGCACATCAAGCATTAATATTTTCTAATGAATACTTACAATGAGTCAGACTTAACATGCACAATATACAATGGACACACTAGTCCATGAAAGCTCTGGAGCAGGACCCACAATCAATTCAATCCTGTTAACACTGATTGCAATGAATCACTTCTGTAAGGGTTAATGTAATAGAGCAAACTAACAGCCTCTGATCAAGTCTGTAGTCCTATCCCTGTGCTCAGTTTCTCTGCAGAATGGTTTATGTGGCTAAACTTTGTTAAAACCTGATCTCATCAGATCAATGTTATTAGACAATAATAATAATAATAATAATAATAATAATAATAATAATAACAATAATAATGATGATGATGATGATGATTATTATTATAGTTATTATAGTTATTATTATTATTTGTTGTTGTTGTTGCTGTTACTGTTGTTTTACAAAACATTTTTGAAGGGTCTATATCGTTAAACTACTTAAAAAGGACACATTATGTTCTACCAATTAATTGCCATCTTGTTCAGGGTCATTAATGAAGAAGGCCTTTCTAAGTAATTAATCTTTAGCTGACATCAATTACACTTTTCTTGTATCTAAAAGTAATTAATGTTCAAATGTCCTTGACCAAGTTTTACATGACAGTTTGACCTTTGTGTACCTGTAAGATAATTGCTGTTAAAGGTTAGTGACCCCACTTCTGAAACAGGTCAATGTTAAGTATTGGTTGGTTCATTTACAATTTCACTTTCCACAAACTTAAGTTTGTGAAGAAGACTTTTAATGATAAACAGAGTGAGGCATCTATGGGTTAAATTGATTCATATGGAGTTAAAGGTCCCATGGCATGAAATTTTCGCTTTCTGAGGTTTTTGAACATTAATGTGAGCTCCCCTACCCTGTTTAGCCCCCCCATGGTTAAAAGTTGCGAAATGTCTAAACTGAGCATTTGCAATCCTTTTCTGCGTTACAAAAAATCGGAGCTCAAACGGGCGATTTTGAACAAGGCACCTAATTGACGTCAGATCGAAAAAAGAAATGCAAATGCAGTTCCACCCCCGTCTGTCTGTACTCAGCGTCTCTGTAAATCACGCCCAGAGAGTTTGGACTGCGAATGCGCTAGGCAATGCGAAATGCGTTTTTTTATTTGCCTGGAGGCACGTCCGAGTGTTTCTAGGCTCGGAAGTCCTTTATCTGAGCCTCTGGACCTTTGAACAGCAGTGGTTTAATTTTATTTTATGTGGAAATGTGTTTATTTTTCAATGGAACGCTTCAAATCTCTTTCCCCGTGCAAAAACAAGGGAATGGATCAGCTGAGGGCTCAGAGCCGAGAGCGGAGAGTTTGGCCACGCCCCCACCCTCTACTATAGGCCAGCTCTTTTCTCCTCATTTGCATTCAAGCAACAACGCCCAGAATAAAGTGTTTGAGAGAGATATTTATGATTCTTTCTCATCTTATCTCTGTTTCTCATGCACTGAGTGTTGATTTTGAAGAAGGATTCATTTACAGTATTAGAGAACCATTAAGGAGCCATATAAAAGCATCAAGAAGTACCATGTCATGGGATCTTTAAGTGTTATCTTGCTACCTTTCTCCTACTGAACAACTCATTTGAGTCATAGCAAAGAAACTGCTTTTCAAGGCAACAATTGACATGAACACTGACACAAAGTCTGAAGACAAGAACTACTTTATTGAATTATGTAATTTGGTCTGTGGAGGTTCCCCCAGGGATCTATCCTGAGACCACTTCTGTTCATTATCTGCTTGCTTCTAGGCTATGGCACTAGGTGTATATGGAAAAGTACATCCAAAACCTGTAACGTGGCCTGATGGAGTTAACCCTGACCATATTGTCTCCTCCAGAAATGTTACACAATGGACTTTAGGAGAGTAGGATGAAATACTGTAGCCTGCACTTCCCCCTACTGCTTCCCGGTCCCCGACAGGACTGCATCAGTGGGTGGAATCGCCTCCTCGTTATTAAACATAGGCCTCAATTGTGGAATATTACAGGCAAAGCAATAGCACATCCCATATATGCCCATGTTATAGGCTAGTGCACCTTTAAAGCACTGAGATAGGTAACCAGTAGAACTTTATCTGGGTTCATTAAGATGGAGTTGTCAAGTGAAAAAACCTTAGAGCGCACCAGACAACCTTGAGCGTTTCCCGTGCGTGCTTACGTCACTACTTCACTACGGCCCTGCCCCCTCGCTCGGCTGCGCTCATGCCCGCCTGGCTCAGCAGCAGTATGAGAGAGAGAGAGGTGTATCCTGACCGCTTTGCCCGCGCACGGTGAGCGTATATCAGAGCCGCTGGGTCACTCACAGTGCTACTTCCGTTTCCCAAGCAGGCACGTCTAGGCGGGTTACGCGAGCAACGCAGCCCCGGTTTTAGTGATGGAGAGTCTGCTGGATAACCCCATGAAAGCCGTCCTCTACCTGAAGGAGCTGACTACTATCGTGCAGAACCAGCAGAGCCTCATCCAGACGCAGCGCCAGCGTATCGACGAGCTCGAGCGGAAGGTGGAAGATCTCATCGGCGAGAACCGTCAACTGCGGGACCCTCACCACTACGTGCCCCAGCCACCAGCGCCCACGGCCCACCAACATCACCACCACCATCATCACCCCGCGACCACCACAACAACCTCTCACCGCAGCGCCAGTCCCCAAGCACCGGGGCACCTGCACCACCAGCACGCGGCCGGAGCTAGCAAAGCCTCCTCGGCTCATCACCAGCCCGTGGCACAGCCGCCGCCGCCGCCGCAGCAGCAGCAGCAGCAGCACCACCATCATCATCATCACCATCATCCGCAGAACGCCCCTGCCGCTGCTCCTCCCGCCTCCCATCATCACCCTCAGCAGCTGCAGCTCGTGCCAACCTCGCCCCAGTCGCCCAAAGGAAACCAGGCCAGTCCTGACGCGCACGAGGAGGACAAGAGGAGCCCGTGCTGCAAGTCCCTGGTCCCGCAGACCCCCACCACGCTCTGCCGTTCCGTTGGAATAGCCCGGAAAGCAGAGTAAGTCCACAACAAAACAGCAGTCACCGTGACAAAAAAAATAAAACAGATTCACGTGCCAGATAAGGCTGACCTGTCTAAGTCCTTAAAGGTTATTATGACGGGATTGCTTTTGCTTATGGGAAACCTAGGCAAATAGAGTGGAATGGGAAAACCAATGCATTTTACCAAATAGCAATATTTACATAAAAATTACCACATATGTAGCCCAGGCCCAATTGACTACCAAATGACTAACTTTTGTGAATAGGCTATTTCAGTTTTTGTCAGTATTTATAAAGGATTTGTATGTTGAACTGATTTCACTGCAAGATCACTGCATCACTTGCTGCTTTGTCGCCCAAGTCTTTTTGCATACTTAGGTTGCCCAGATTGACTAGAGCAAATAAACTAGTGCAGATGTTTCTGTCAGAACAGATTAAATTCCAAAGGTACTTCAATTAGGAATCCATGTGGATGCTTTGCAGGAACATTCATTCTCGTTTGTTTATGATTTAAGAAAGCCATCTTCTCCTGTCCTTGGCGGTACTCACCGTGATTCCTGTGTCCTGAAATTCCTATGTTTTGCCTTTGACTAATGCGTCAGCCATTTGACAAATACGGCTTAATTTTGTGACAGGTAACTCAAGCTTCTCCTGTATTTTCAAATTCTGTTGTGTGCCTCTTAAATCAACTGAAAAATTAATGGATATTGATTGGGAAAATTCAAACAGGCATGGTGGGGATTTGTTAATTTTCCTCCTACAAGCATCATAGTGACAATCTATGTTATGGATATAATAATATACAATATGCAGTTGTGATAATATTGAAAATCTGATATAGTTCAACATACTAATGATTGAGAAACGAGTGTGTTCCACATTAGTCTTTAGTTCTGCAAATATCAATTTATAAAAAGTAAGATTAGACAATAGCACTGTCAACCTTTAATAAATGCAAATTATTCTTGTACAATCATTTTGCAGGACTGTGAATTATAAGTAGTTTTTTGTTTGAGCAATGAGCATTCATTCACCTCTGAATGAACAGATGCGGTTTGGGCCCATGTCTGTACCAATTTAGTGTATAAATACTTAATAACAACCAAGACAAGCCATTTGTTTTGTACTTAAATGCATTTAGAAGCTACTTTACATGTTTATGCTGTATTTTTGGCAACAATTCAATCCTTCAAAATGTAGCCAAATTGTTCAGCATAACCATTGCTATTAGGAGTCTAATTCATCTGGTTGATATCAAAAGTGTGTACTACAAGTTACACCTGGCAGTATCCCATTCTAAAATATCAGTCGAGGATGTTTTCTGCTTTGTCCTTGGCCAGTGGAGTAGAGTGCCCTGCATTTATCAACAGATGCTTGGTCTGGCATACATTTTATTTTGAGTAATGAGTAAACTTGCTCTTCCCCGCTATATTAATAGTGTTATTTGCTTTGGTGCTGTCCGTCGTGCTGAATCTAATTTTGTCCTCATTATCAAGGTCAGATGAATTGGCAGCACTGCAAAAATGCCCACAGTTACACACACAAGGCAGCCAGCTTAGTCCCATCTGTTATACTCACCGCATTTGCATTGTTTTGGTTAACCCAGATTGATTTGATCTTTCATGAAAACCTCATCCTAAACTGTTGGATGTAAACAAAGGTAATTTATATTTGTTTCGAACTATTGTGATAAACAATAATTATGTGAAAGGGTATTAAAATCCTTTAACAAATAAATGTCAGGACAATGCTCCATGATAACACAAAATAAAAAATAAAACATGTTAAACCCAGTTGAGAGAAAAGCACTTTTCCCATTAACAAAGGCACAAAGCACTTATCTCTGCATGGTTTTCAAAAACACTCTTCTTTTTTCTTCTAAAAAGGACAAACTCATCTAACTGACGAGGTTCAGCCATAGCATCAGATGGCGTCGCTCCACTAGAAATGTTAAATAGTGCACCTTTCACTACCTCCAGACCATTTATCTATTCCATGTGCATTGATTCAGATTAAAAATTGAATTCCTTTTCCTTCCCTGTATGTATTTTTTATTATCTTTAGTGATATAGCACTTTCATATATGAAGAAGGCTACAGTCCATTATCAGTGGGTCATGGGCAAGTTGAAACGTGATATAACGATAATGTTTTCTGAATAATGCAGACAACATGACCCCTCCAGTGATTATAGTGGAAAAACCCTTCTGTAAACATTTTGTTGCTGTATTGCAATTGTGCTAACTATTTTTGGGGTTGGTGTGAGGGGAAGTCTTAAGCAATGCAACCGCTTTTCATGCTCCTACTCTACTGCATGTGTGATCCAGTCGTTTTCTTACCATATTGTTCTGTTTCTGTCTGTCTGCTGCGGATGGCTCACATTTTCAGTTTAGAATCTATTCATCCTCACTTGTCCTTTTCACTTTTCCTCTCCTGCAATTAGCAGCTTATGCTACAGTAGAAACTGGAAACCTCTGCAGTCTGATTGAGCATTCATGTCCATCCTCTAACTACCACCACGCTTCACAACACTTAACCAATCTCAGGGCTGCTAAAGAGCTCAGGCTATGCTGTTGTTTGCTTCTGCTTTTTACAGTTATGAGTTGTTAAATAGAGCTGCAACAATGAGTCTGAATAATCATGACCAGTCAACTATTATAATAATCGTAATTGATATTATTTATTGACCAATACAAGTTTTTTCATGGCCAAACCGATGGTCAATAAGCCCTGCCGAAACGTTTGAGCTGATATGTATAGCCGATTTTGATTATTTTCCCCAAATTCAAATTTACTACACAACCCTTTTTTTACCACAAACCTTTAAGAGAGCAGTGTAGTCATGTTTTGTGTAATTATTTCTTCACATTAAAGTGTTAAAATAATGCTTTGTGTGTAGTTTTTAGGCAGAACATCGACCAAAACAAAATGTCAACCTGTGCTGGAATTTGAAGGCCAATAACTGATACGCTGACAATTCCAAATATATTGGCTGGATACAGTATATCAGTCTAGTCTCAAGTAATCACATTTGATCATTTCTTAACAACATGGCAAAAAAAAAGAGACAACGAGCACGATTGTTTTTCATTAATAATACACTTTATACATAAAAATATGTATATACAAGAATTCAGTTACCATACAACTTTTGTTTAGTGAAAAGTCTTACCGTACAATAGAAAAATAATCATTAAACTAACCAAAATGTTATCTCTGACTAGTGGTCTAATAAAATAATCTCTAGTTGTAGCCCTACTGTTGAAGTTAAGTTTTGTTGTAAAATTGTGCTACAGTGACATTTCATGCACCAGAATGACAGTAATTGCAGTGAACAGGTCAAATGATGCATGAGTGTGTGATAGGCAGGGCACCTCAGTAGCCTCAGGTGGATATCCCGGCTTTCTCATATATTGCCCTAGGTCCTCTCTGCTGCTGCCTCCTACACACTTGACACTTTCATGGACAGAGAGAGAGAGCAAGCACTGACTCTCAGACAAAACAACCCTTGTGCGACACACACCACCTGGCAATCCAGCTTGTTTTTGCAGTGTTGGCCCTGGTCTCCCTCTGCACCCATCATGCCCTCCTTTTTCCACCCGCTGGCTTCCTCTCTCAGCCAAGATTCACTGAGAGTATGCCATCTTGTTTCTTGTTTGCCATTTCCTGCCAAAGTGCAAGGCTCATCCAGGATTCAAGTCAAGAGTGTTAGTGCATATGCTCAAAAATGCTTCATCAAAATTCAAAGATATAGTTGTTTGGCAGTACACTGAGAATTCACTTTCACTCTATGCTTGAGCACTGTGTTCATGCGGCAGTGCCATGCTCCTCCAGGATGTGAGTGGGGGTGTATATGGACAGCACCTTGCAGCAGGAACACTGGCGTCCGCTGTGCGGCATACATAAGCCTGTGCTCCTGCTGAGTGGCAGTTGGATGCTGCAGTCTCTTCTTGTTCACATACCCCTCTCACATCAATGGGCCTGGAGCACTGCCAGCACTGGGCTCACCCTTTAGTGCTGCTCTTGTCCTATCTCTGAGGGATTAAGCCTGCATTGCACAGGGAGCATATGCTTGGACTTTTAGCCTTAACCTTCCCTAAGCTTTTCATTCAACACAGGTTGTAATACACCATCTCCCATTATTTAAAGATATGTCCCTGGTTTTATGCATGCTGCCCATCCCAGTGCTAGCTTCATTTCACATTGGCTTGTGCTCCATTGTTTCTTCCACTGAGAATATGAACTCTTGCTTTATTTGAAAGACAGTAAAAGAGTTTGTTCTTGTTTTGTCTACATTTGTTTAGTTTCATTTTTCCAAATCCCAGATAGTGTTCTGGTCTCCAACCAGGCATTCCTCCTGAATGTGTGGGATCTCCTCATGTGTAATCCTGTGGACTTCTCTTTTTCTGTCCCTCCCCCCTTGCTCTAAATGAATAGGAACGTCTGTGCAGTTATGACAGTGTGGCTTGGCTCTGCTGCTGCCGCTGCGAGGAATCCAAATCATGAATATCACATTTGGTGTGTAGTGCTTTTAAATTGCTTCATTTCTCGGAGGATGGAGCTGCTGGGGCGATTCCTTCCCTGTGACAATTTTAGCTATTTTCATGTACAATTTGAGCGAGAAATACAATACTCTAGTTTGTCAGTATTCAGGTTGTGTGTGTTTAGTTTGTTTTGGGGTTAGAATGCTGCAAGTGCTGTGCCATTGCTTTGTGTGGGATATATATACTGCATGTGCGGCTTATCTTCTTCTTTATGTACTCTAGAGCTGTCTGAGGATTTTGCTCAACAGACTTCTCCTTAGGCCTATATATGTTGCTGTGAAAATACAACTTGCTAAACATTCTATTTATTCTTTGGCATGTTTTTAAAAAGTGTGTTTGCTTGGATTTTTTAGTTTTTGAAAATGACAACATACAAAAAGCTAGTGAAACAGGGATTATAACCATTAAGTGAAATGCTTATCTAATGACCACACTCCTGATATCTTTGACCTACATCCTCCTGAAGCTCCAAGTGCCCCCTATATGCTGACATAGACAAAAAGCCCTGACATGGGTATGATGATGATACATGAGGTTGTTTCCTTGGCTAGTTGCGGAGTTTCAATCAACTGTGCATTTAAAGCATCTTTAATTATATAATGCTATCATCTGTTGAATATGTTCTTCTCTTCCTTTGGAGTTTTTCACCTAGAGACTTAGACTTAGACAAACCTTATTCAAACAAGGGAAATTATTTGGGCACATAGCTCACACATCACAATATATTATAATAACAAGAGAAAAAGATAAATGGTAATAATAAAATTATAAATAAGTAGCAAAAATTTCAAAACACTGGTGTCAAATAAGTCACCACAGAACCAGAAACCTCACATAGTCATCAAACCATCTTCTCATATACATGCCATTATTTCAGTTACTGGATATTAAATGTCCTATATTGTGCAAAATGCACTTCAAGCCACGAGCTTTAAGCCATGTTAGAATGTTGATACCTCATCAAAAACATACCTGGAGTTGTATTTTGTTTAATTCACACATATTTGAGTAATCCTTTATTATCAGTCTGTCTAAAGCTGTCAAGTTAACAGCTACCTTTTACCTTTAATTCAGTACAGATTGGCAATTCTGGGTCTGAAATTATCCAAATTATATGCAGTGTAAAAACCCAGGGGAGCATTTCTTGTATTACAACATGACATCATAAGGTGGAACAGACTGTTTTTTGTTGGAGAGAAGAATTTGCAGGGTTAGGGTTAGTGAAACAAAATGTGTAAAAAACATAACATAGATCACAAAAATACATAATATGGGCCCTTGAAATATGATTTTTGTGTGTGTGGTCCATTCAAGTAACGGTGAAGGCAAAGGTATGGCTTGGCTCTCTGTTTTACCTTGGTCCTGTTAGGTCAAGGTCTAAAGCATTATACTGCACGTATTGTTGAAGTTAAAAGGTCTTTTCTTTCAACCAAAACTGCTTTTGTAGCATTATCCAGGTTAGCGTGTTTGATATACACATGGGAACAACAATCCGCACACAACCGTGGTAGCGCCTTAGGAAATGTCAGGTGCAGTTAACTTTGCAACCCACAGTGATGTTCAAGTCGTTGCTCCAAGACTGGGAGGCATTCCTGGCCTGATTAAAATAGGTATAGGATGTCCAGTTGGCTCCTGCCAGCCTTATAGTGCTACCATACCAAAACAATCTTAAAGTGTCTTCAAAAACAGAATTTGTGTACACACTTTCATTTGAATTCACTACACGACACAGACACAACTGACTCTGTATTCAGCCAAGCCAACAGCTGTGGCTCTGGGTTTTTGTGTTGTTTCCAGGGCTGTCAATTATAACATTTTTATTAAACGTTACTGCTACAAAAGTGTAATTTGGTTTTCACTTGAATTAATTAATTTTTTTGCTCAAGGCTATTGCTATATCTGACCATCCTTTTATATGACAGTTTATAATCTCACGAATACTGTACATCGCAAGGTCAGATAAAAAAGCAAATTTGTTTTCTGTTTAAGAATTGTTGTGTAGCTGTTTCCTATAAGGACAATAGTGCAAAGTTCACTTGCTAAATACCTCCACTAAATGAGTCTGGATCAGGTCATACAGTTAATGGGCTATGACTTTTCATTGTGACTGGGAGGAGTGTTTTTCAAATTATTGTGAACATAGTGCGGCTTTCTCTCCTCTTGATCTTCATTACATCATCACTGGGCACAAATCAATCTATGACGCTAGCGCTAGGTCACGGTGTGTGTCACACCATAAGTGAGACTATGCAGTGGATAAAACCAACACTTAAAGCTTGTGGGAAGAACTGCACTTGAAGTTAGAATGAGTCAGTCTGGCTCATATCCTTTCAAGTCAAAAATAAATTTCCATATTTAATAAATTCCAAGCAATACCATCTCTCTTAAAAGTCTGTGTGCTCTGAGCCAGATTAATGAATGTTATTTACTTCAGCACAAAATCTATGACTGCATTTTTCCTGAAGGTGCATGACTAGAATTCCCTCATCAGCTCAAAGGCAGGCTGATATATTACAAGCGTTGCCAGTTTGATGGTTGTTAAGAATGAGCACAGAGCATGGAAATATCTGTAATTTGACCCCGTGCCAAATCTTTAGCAGATGGGGTGGCAGAAAAGCAGAGAGGCTCTATAGCCAATAAGCTGCAAAAACTGCTCAATAGTGCTGGCAACAGCAGCTGGTGTAGTATGTGCTTGTGGTAGTATGTTCATGTACAATTTAAGGGCTCAGCTGTATGGAGCCTATGGAAATATGCCTTTTTAACGATGTTCTTGTACTTGGGTAAAGGCCACTCTTGCTTTCCAATTCAATTCAGAGATTTCATCCATCAATTTTTTGCCTAGTGTATCCTGTCACACTTTTTTGTAGCATGTATAATGAAAGAAACATCCTCAAACTCCTTCTGTCACCCCAAATGAATTCTCTGTATAGTAACTTCTCACACCTCAGTTTAACAGCATTTTGTCCTTCAACTTATTGATTTGGGAGATAGTCATGCTTTTCCTCAGTCTTGTTTTTTATTTTTTCTTTAACTTCTAAGCATCCATGTTTGTTCTGACACCAACAGGCCACGCATTATTCTGATTGGTGAATCCACAACAATCAATGAAGAAAATAAGTCATGCTTTTTATCTGAAAATTCTAAAAGTGTATTTTCTGTGGGATATTTTGTCATACATGCAATATGAATACTGCTGTTAGGTAGGCAATTTGAAGTTGGCTTTTGCTGGATTTCTTTACAGCAAAGAGTCTATAGGAGATTTTGGAGTTTATTGAGGCTCTCTGGAGTGTTGATCATAGTCTGTAGTCCAGGCCATTTTCAGTCAGTCCAGTACAAGATGCACTGTAAACTGCTTGGGGTTGCTCTGGCACAAAAGCCTTCACTGGGTCAATTTCTCTTTCTCATTCCATATGTAAAGGGCTTGATATAGTTTGGGCTAAGGGAAGATATATTAGCAGACTAGATTAGATTGAGTTTATGTCTAGTCTGGGTTTATCTGACTTCAAGTATATTACTTTGTTTATGAATACATTTACATTTACAATATTATCTCCTGTTGTTCAAGATTGTTGTGCATTAATTTGTCTTTAAATGATCAAAGGAGAAGTTCAATTTGTCAACTGGACAAAGTTTGTTTGGTTGAAAACGTTTCGCCGCTCATCCGAGAGGCTTCGTCAGCTCCGTCTTTAAATGTGTTATGTGGTAAACTGTTTTTATTATTGGTTGGTTTATTATTCGATGTGTGTATACAGTATAGCATTATACCTTAACAAAATGTATAATCATCATGAAAAATTATAAAATTTAACTGACTTAATAAGCTGGTCAGGAGGGCCAGCTCTGTCCTGGGCTGTCCTCTGGACCGTGTAGAGGAGGTGGCTGAGAGGAGGGTACTGGCCAAATTCATGTCCATTAAGGACGACACCTCTCACCCTCTGCACCGGACTATTGAGGAGCTGAGCAGCTCCTTTAGCAGCCGACTAAGACACCCCCAGTGCAAGAAGGAGCGCTACCGCAGATCCTTCATCCCCACCGCCATCAGACTGTATAATTCTAACATATAGGCCAGACGTGCAATATCCTCCTTTCTCATGTTGATGCTTGTTGTTACCATTATCATTATTACTATTTTCCATTATTATTATTATTACGTATTACTATCTGTATTATTTATTACTTACTTTATCCCCTCCCTGACTGCATGCACTTTTTCCCTCTTGTCCAAATGTCCTGGAGCTACTGTGGCGAGTAAATTTCTCCTGTGTGAGATCAATAAAGGCTTATCTTATCTTATCTTATCTTATCTTAATCATTAATTTTCTGGCTTATTCATCGTCATTGCCTATGATTAAGGATTTCCATTATCCACAAGGACCCCCTCCATTCTGCACATGAAAGGATAGCGCTTTCCTCGCATCTCACTTTCCCGTACCAGAATCTTGGTAAATTTGAATTCAACCCTGGGAAGAGCAAATCGACAAACACATTAGAAGTTAGAACAATCAAAAGGGTGGCGTGCCGATTACGCCCAGTCTCACCAGAGCCAGGGTGCATGAGGGCTTATGAAAGCTTATAGATTTTTTATAGGTTGGTATTAGTGAGCTTAGTCTGCGAGGGTAAACTGAGTTGGTGGTGATCAGAAACCAGGCCATGTGGGCTGCTTTTAATCTTCTGCACCCACATTGATCAAACAACATTCAAGTGTGCGTGCAGTCAAGTCGAGTGATTTTTGTAGATCCTTTGTATGGGAAATGTTTGGGTAATCCTAAGAACAGGAACGATTGGGTTTCCTACTTGAGGGTACAAATAAAGGCAATTCAGCACCACGGAGAGCTCCTACACTGTAAACAGTTTCCACCACCAGATCAAAGATTAGACAAGATTTAGGAAAAAAAAGATCTTCTTTTAAAAGCAAGGATAAATATGCTTGACTATGAGAAAAGTGCAAAGATCAAAGATGAAAAAGAGGCATATAGTTGAAGCGCATCACTAAAAAGAAGCTACGGTATGAAGTGGTACAAACAAAACTCAAAGTCTGATCATTCTCTTCTTGTGTTACTTAAATGTTTATTTTCTGAGCATTTGGGAGTTAGGTAAAGCCTTTTATAGATTCTTGTGTCTCAGCTCTGCAGTGGCACCATCAGAGGAATATACTGAGGCAGCTTTGGCCCAATAAAAGCCATTGATTGGATTCACGAGTGCTCGGCTGCTCCCAGATGTGGTCAAGGCAAAAAGAGAGTCAGCAAAAAAGGTCATCACATACTGGGATTTCACTGGTCCATACCAATTAAGCCAGAGTAGTCAATATGCACTGTAAGGGTTATTGTTGTCACAATGCTAAAACTGTAACTCGATTTCCACCGATTACAATTGAACTACAAAAACACACACATTTTTATATCATAATTTTCAAAGCAAAATAACAGTAGTTTCATTAATATGGCCATGTGGTTGTATACTCATTCTGATAGAGATCAAGAAGACTACTAGTACTATTGATGTATGTTTTTTGGGGTTTTTTTTAGGAGCAATAATTCAGATGAGGTCGATACCAATTTTAGAATCAGTTTGTTTCTGGGTATTGATGTTTTTATATGTTATTATTGTATCATACTTTTGTCATATTAAGGTTGCCTTATGATTATTAGACATTCTGGGCAAGCACATTTTTAATGAGCAGCATGTTTTTCTGTTTAAAGGAAACTAATGAAATGCTTGATAATAGTGCAATAACCTTTTACCCCTCCCTAAAAGGACTCCATGTTTTTTATGAACGAGAATAGTTGAGTTTATTTATTGTGCAGCGTTCCTGTGCCTTACAGTGTTGTGTTTTTTAGGCTGTACATACTTATTATTATTATCTTAATTTTTGATGCATGCTCTTTTTTCCAACTGTTTCTGAAACCTGCGTTGTGACACTGCACTTTCCCCATTGTGGGACAAATAAAGGGTTATCTTATCTTATCTGAGAGCTGCTGGTGAGGGCTATCTCAATCTACCTCTCTCTTCTGAGACTCAGCTGTGCTCTCCTTTGCCCACAGCCACTGCAGTGTCACACTTGTTAGGGCCAACACAATTATACCAGCCATTAACAAAGTGTAAAAAAAAAAAAAACATTAAAAATCCTTTTAGACCCTTATTTGGAAGTTCACAACATATTTATTTGAATCTTTTTTGCATTGTTTTTTCTTATAAATGTTTTTGTTGCATAACTCTGAAACAACATTCACAGTATTATCAATATTTTTGGTCAAAGGTTTTAGCACCTGCTAGAAAGTTTTATCTACATTTGTATTGTTGGTTCAAAACACCATAATACCATATTTTGCAGCAGATGGTACACAGAATCCCTTGAACATGTAACATTAGCTGCCCCTTGCTGTGTTGCACTGTGCAAAGCCATGACCAGCAAATGGAATGAAGTGATCTGAGAATTGTGGCCTTGGGTGCGCTGTAACAGAAGACATATAAGTCTCATAGTTTTCCTGTCCTCCCTGGAGAAACAAAATGGTGAGATTGACTGTAAGCTGGGAGCTCAAACGCCAACACAGAGCAGATAACAGATATGCACCTCCTCTGTCACATGGTCCCATCTCTGTGGAGAGGCTACAGCGTGGGTCCTTTTTACCGCTCATCCTGTCTAACATCAAGAGTTATGGATTAAGTAGCTCTCCTTTATTTGGCCCAACAGTGAGGAATGAGGGGGAGGGGGCAGTCAAAATGATGGAAAATCAGTGCAGAGGGGACAGAGGTGAGAGATGGGGGAAGGGACCCCAGCTGAGCGCGTGCAGGGTATAGTGTTCAAAAAGACAGCTCTACGCATTTGGTGGAGTAAAAATAAACGCATTTGTACTCTCTACATGCACCGCAGACATTAAAGTTTTATATCCCCGCTCTTAGCCTGAAAGATTTCACCTTCACTGGAGATGAGTCAATGCGTCAAGCGATATCCAGGTGTCTTTAAATGTTTTTTAGCTAAAAGCACTTGGAAAAAGATTCATATTCAAACAAGGCAGAGAGGCATAATTTAAAGGCTCTATGTTATGCAAAATTGTCTCTTTTTATCTCCTTAAAAACATCTTGAGTTGTGTTTTCAGTCACACAGAACAAAACAATCCAGCATTACTCAAAGCTCAAAATGCTCTCTTCCACCTTGTGATGTCACGTAGTTGTATTTTTCAAGTTAACAGCTACTTTTTTCTTTAGTTAGTAGAGATTGGCAATTCCAGGGCTGAAATTATCCGAATGATTCAAGTGAAGGTGTATGGTATTTGAAAATGCAGTGGAACCCTTCCTGTATTACCACATGACATCACAAGGTGAAACAGAGTGTTGCTTGATGCAACAACATGGCCTAAAAATGCAGGATTTGTGTGTTAAATGTCTGAATGAAACAAAGCACAACCCCATGTTTGTGATGAGGAAACAACATTATAACATATATCAGACAATAGTGTAATAACGGGCCCTTTAACACGAAGAACATTATATAACATTGAATCCAGCATAAACAAGTCATAAAAGTGTATTGTTTGTGCTTGTCCCAAGCCTGGATTAAAAAATATTTTTGTCAGGATAGGTATCCACTGTGAGACTCCTGAATCCTCATTACAGGCACAAATAGTAAACCCTTGTATGAAAAATCCGCCCCATGACTGTGAGCTTACTGTCGCCGTTCATCTTCCTCTCACTGACTATATCAGTGTATATAAATCATGCAACAGTGCTGTCCTTGCCCCAAATAAATCCTTAGGCCATATACCAGCATGCCTCCACTGCAGTAATGTTCAATGTTTTCAACACCACCGTCATCAAATACACAAATATATTTATCTTTGAAAAGAAGTGCAGTATTCACAGAAAAAATTGCATTTTTTTATTACTATATTTACAGCCAAGTGAGCTGCAAATATCTAAGTTTTTATCTTTTGAATGTAAAAATTGCTTCTTATTTGCAATAAATTAGAACCAAGTTGCCTGTGTTTTTGTTCAGTTGCATGCATTCATTCTATTATGTATTCTTTGACCTTATCAAAGATTATGAATCTGATAAGGCCTTCAAGGACTGAAAAGGTGAAGGACTTTCCATTCAATAACTATAATCAATAAAATGATCTAGATCTGTTTTGGTCTGTTTGAAAAATCGATTGTTTGTGTGTCTGACTGGAGCTGGCTGTTATCCACTGTGTACACTCTCAAGCATAACTTAAAGGTTGTATAGAAGATTTTCCAAGGAACGAGTAATCCAGCGACTGTTTGTCCTTTTTCAAATGTTGCGCATGCCTGAAACCACCCCCCTCCCCCACAGCTTCCTAAGTCGAAATGCCTCCTCCGTACGCTTGCGCTGTTTGTTTACAGCCGGTGCACGTTCAGAATCGCTGTTGCTGCTGTAACTATACTGTACGTTTTCAAATGATCAGCAGAAGTTTCCTGTCCAGAAATAATTTAGCGACCAATGTGTCAGTCTTTTAGACCCTCTGCTTCAGTGCACGCCATCGCTGGAAGGAATCTCCGAGAACCACCTGAGTTTAGCTTCGGTTCTTTTCTCCTTCTCTTCTTCTTTCAGCGACCTCAAAAATGGACTTTCTTTTGCGGCTAAATGGTAGTGAATTCTTGTTTGCCATCGCAACAAACTTTGTGCTAACTGTGAGGAAACTACAGTTGGAAAAAGCTGCTAAGAACCGCTGCATCTGTTGAGTAAACAGCATCTTGAGTCTTGAGGGGTTTTTTCATATTCATTTTTTGGTCATCATAATTACAAGGCTGCTGCATCTCTGTAATGCTATCACTGACAATTTGAAACAAAAAAAATCCTCCATACAACCTTTAATATCTTATTGTAGTTACAAAGCATGACTGTTTTGAGATTTGAATGATTTGATCAAAAGAAACAAAATAATGTACTCCAACCTCAGAGTCACAGGAACAGAAAGACACTAATCGAATGAACACACAATACTAATAATTTATGTTTTATGTAATATGTTCTCTGAAACTAATAAATCAAATCATCAGATTTATAATGCTCACTATGGAAGCATGTTCAAACTTTTGTTTGAACTCATGTTGATGTTATAATTTCAGATGGAGGGCAGGGTATTTCGATTTTGGCTATTTATGCTGACATTGAACTAGACCCAGCAATTTGATATTAGCCATAAACCAAGACAATAAATCTATAATCTGAGAGTTAAACAGCAAATTCCACCAAAGAATTCTCACCAGTTTTCCAGCCAAAGTTTAAACTATAGGCATGCGAGAATGCCACATCTTTTATTCTTTAAAAATAATTACCTTTCTTTTTTCTCTCTCTTATCAGAAACCAAACTGTGCTGCACCAGTTCTGTTGCCCCGCCCCTGACGCTCCAGAGGCAGAGACCTCAACGGCCTGTGTCCCCAGGTAAGACCCACAGCCCCCCTACCCCACACACACACATTCGCACACAGATTCACCTGTAGTCGTTTTTTTTTTTTTTTCAGGGTTGATTTGCTGTAACTTGCAATCACATACATACCATACATTCTGTTAATGCTGTAGTTTAGACCAATGCTGTAGTTTAGACCAATATATAATATAAGTGCCCCAGAAGGAATGGCTGCATTTGATGTGGTTGTGAAGCTTATGGCAACAAATAAAAGACAATGAGCCACAATAGGCCTATGGTGACAGATACTGTGAGACGCTTGGAGGCCATTGAAACACGATGTTGGGTTTTGAGTCTCAGCAAAATTGTTTTCTGTGATGATGCTTTATTGTAAGAGATAAATCAACTAGAACACTCAAGTAATATTGGAATCAATCACCACAAGATCCCATTTTCTAATCAGGCCCGTGGTAGAGCTGAAAAATTAAGCAATCTGGAGAAATTACTTTAAGCGTTTTGAAATGACAGCGCAGTTATTGTCTATCGTAGATTAATGCATGACAGTGAAACATTAGATGAAGCCCAAAAGCTGTTTAGTTGCTTGTAAACAACATTGCTAAAGGAATCAAGGAGTTTCAAGCAGAGGAAGTGATTAGCAATAAATGCTAAATATTGCTAATTGTGAATAAACAATTCTTGTGAATCAAACTTAAATTTTGGTTAGAAATTTAAAAAAAAATACAATTACTTCCTCAAATGCTACTACCTAGCTTGTGCTGCAGTTTCTGAAAGTACTGAAATGTTGAAAATAACACAAGAAATATCATATTATGACCACATTGATTTCTCCCATTTTTATCCACACAAAATAAAACAGTAATTTCACCCAAACTTATTACAATCTTGTGCATCAATACCAATTAAGCAATAGGGCTCCTCATATGGGGGGCTTTGTATTCCACAGGATTGCTTTGTGAAGAATTGTCTGGGCTGGGCAGAAAATAGCACTTGTGTATTGATGGTAAATCACAGCTCCCTGTGGCGCCGGACACAATAATAAGTGGCAGAAGGCAGCAGACCAACAAGCACTCACAGAATCTTGCTGTAAATACCTCGGAGGCTGTGGAATTAAATCCTCCACTTTGGTAGACTCAGTATAGGCCCAGAAGAATGGCACTCCGCCATTATTTACTATGGACTGGACAGACATGGTAACGTCATTTGTAAATACAGCTCTGGAAAAAAATAAGAGACCACTGCATTTTTTTTCTGAAATCAGCATCTCTACATGTATTACAGCCATTCCATTCCAGCGTCTGGTGAATTCCAACACAAACACAAAGCTGAGCTACTTCAATTCTTGCACCAGAAGTGGAATAAAGTCACCCAAGAACAATGTGAAAGACTTGTGGAGAGCATGCCAAGACGCATGAAAGCTGTGACTAAAAATAACGGTTATTGGCACCAAATATTGATTTCTGAACTCTTCTCAAGTGTAAACATTAGTATTATGTTGTTTTAAAATGAATTTGATCTTGTTCCTTTGCATTGTTTAAGGTCTGAAAACATGTATCTTTTTGTTATTTTGACCATTTGTCATTTTTTGCAAATAAATGCTGGGGAAATGTTGACAGTAGTTTATAGACTCAAACAAAAATGTTCCTTTTGCCCAAACACATACCTATAAGTAGTAAAATCAGAAAAACTGATAATTTTGCAGTGGCCTCTTATTTTTTTCCAGAGCTGTATTGTATGTATACACAACCACTAACTAAATAGTTTTTCACAATACCAAATTTTGATACTAAGGCATAGGCTCATTACTTTAACCATTTTTATGTCACTTTTAATACAACATAATCTAATTGTCATCACAACTAAAAGCAGTTTCATTAAATTTACCATTTGCTCATACACTAGTTACGTTATAACTTATTCTGAATCTCTTTTTACCATTTATGCTTATATCAATTATATATTTTTATATTATAATATATTGTGTGTGTGATGCTACTGTGTCCAAATAAATTTTCCTTGTGGATCAATAAAGTTTGTCTAAGTAAACTCAAAAACTTTGTAAAAATATTCATGAAAAGTCCAACTTTTCCCCATTTTTTAAATGATTGATGCATGCTAAATTCAATTCAATTGATTTTTGTACACCCCAAAATTGCAACAGGGGTCGCCTTGCAGAACTTCACAAAATAGTTGATTTAATCAACAGAAAGTAAGAAACTCAAACTAAATGAATATCTACTTTGAAAATAGTTTGTGTAGTTTTTCAGAATCAGAAATCAGAAAAAAAGTTTTTTGCCATCGTCAGTGAACAAAATGAAAAAAAGACTTGCTTAAACTTGCTTTGATTGTATATGTTGCACTATACCTCCGAACATTGGGAGTGAATGTGGCAAGATAAAGAGCTGCATTATATAATATTTTTATAGATCATTGTTCATCCAAAGCTCTGTATTGTTAAACTATTGTACTACATATGTCATCAGTACTCAAAACCCGGCTCTGTCTGTCACCAACGCCTTTTAGCAAGTAGCTCAAAAAGTGCTTACAGTTGAACCATGAGTGACTTTCATAGAGATCAAACTTGTAAAGGAAATTGAAAAGCTTGACAAAAAGTAGAAACTATAAAAAAAATTGTTGTAAAGAAAATCAATACCACAGCGGCTTACCTTGAACTTTGTCTGATGGAAAGAGTTTGGTGGTGCGGTGGTGGGGTGTGATTGCTCTGGGCTTTGGGACTATTAGCTAAAGGTACAAACAACGTACACAACAGAAGGTCCTGGGCTCACCTGTCAGCCACCTGCCATCTCCAACCGCTTCAAAGCCATCATCTCTGGGGCTTTAGACAGAGGCAAAGTTAGCATCAGAGGCTTGTGGGGTTTTTTTTGTCTTTTGTTTTCTTTCCGTTCTGGTTGCGGAAGTTGTTATTTCTTGCATTTCTACAGTGTTGTCAGTGATTTTGCCATTTTCCACTCCATTCACCGGCTTCATATATACATCCATTGTCATGATAACCACTTCATCCTTCAAGCTTGTCTTTTCTACTGTGCTTATGTTCAGTTTTGATACGTGAAAGCTAGCTGTATTTAAGCTACTACAACTCCCATAATGCATTGGTGTGTGTGTGTGTATGTGTGTGTGTCTGTGTAGGGTCTGTCCAATGCCATGCTGTAGACCAATAAGCTGTATTGTTGATACACATAATACATCTGTGTTCATGTGAAAAAAATAAGTGATTTATTTTCATGTTGCATGTTTGATCAGAGCATAGTCCCTGTTTGTGTGTATGTTGACTATATGCTGTTATGTGTGAGGGATGAAAGACATACACCACACACACTACACATCATGGCACTTTTGCAAATCTGTGGAAGAAAAATGATAAAATTATCTTATTAAATAAGTCTGTACTTTAGGAAACACTTTTTACACTTGACTTGTGTACTTGTTCTTCTGCTACAAAACAAAAAATAACAACCAAGATTAGATGGTGTAAAAATGAAATGAATTTGTGATATTTCAAAATGTACATTAAAGGAAATTATGTTTTATTACCATTGAAACTTGGAGGTACAGGAAAACCTGGTACCTCCCATGTAATTTTGATTGTGTGGTGAAATTAATCCTTTGCATTTGACCCATACTTCAGTGAAGCAAACTGTCAGGAGCAGTGGGCATTCACAGGGACCCAACTCCACATTTTAAAATAAAGTTAATTTAAGGTACACTTGACTTTATTATCCCCATACAGAAATTTGTTCTCTGCATTTGACCCATCCTTCAGTGCCACTAAGGCATCCCCTTAGGAGCAGTGGGTGCCACAGTGCTGTGCCCATCTCCATGATCTTGTTGTAAGGCATGGTCAGGACTACCTTAGTTGGAGGATTTTACCTATGGTGCATGTTTTGTGTTGGTGGGGAGAACTGGAGTGCCCTGAGGAAACCCACACAGACACAGGGAGAATATGCTCTGCACAGAAAGCACAGAAAAGCCCAGGCGACCCAGAACCTTCTTGCTGTGAAGCAAGAATGACAGCCACCGTGCTGCCATCCTGAGCTAGGCTTGGTCTGGACTACCTTAGCTGGAGGATTTTACCTATTGTGCATGTTTTGGAGAAAACTCAGTGCTCACTGAAACCCTCTGAGACACAAGGATAAACTGCAAGACGTATTTCACACATGATTTTCTATTTTTCTGTTCATTGCATAAATCAAACCAAATTACATTCCTACAAACCCTCTTTATAAAATCAGACCACATACATATTTCCTGCTTACACGCTGCTGCTTCTGAAGCACTCCCCAACCACATAATGAAGCATCATTTTACACACACTGTCACAAATGGAGAGTCCAAATGCAATCATTGATACTTTATTTGCTCCGCTCCTTTGACTGAGACTAATCCTGGGCTCCGTCACTGATGCAAGACAAGGAAAAGGGCAGCAGACGTATGGGTTTCTGCACTAATTTGAAAGCACAGGTTGTATCTTGGAGCTCTGTCAGATCAGTTATTAGAAGGCATGCAGGTAGTAACACAGTGTACCTGGTTCATTTAAATGAGTGGACAGAAGGGAGGTGTGTGAAGGATTTCACTGTCACTTATAATGAGGGCCCTATGGAGGTGCTGAACTCTGCATGACATCTGCAGTCATTTCTGTGAGACTGTAAGGAGACAGTGGAGACACACGAAGGTTTGTCAGGTCTATAATCGCTACTGAGGTGATTGGAGCCGGATGGTTCAGTAACTGGGAGTGTCATGATGGGGTGTATAGTCTGGTGATATTTCATAACTTTAGCTTTTTTTAGCTGCAACTTTAGCTGCATGTTTTTTTGTTTTTTTTTTGCATAAACACACACGTAATTGTATAAATGCAAGATACATAAGTCCATACTGTGGAACATTCAAGGCACAGCAGTAACATCTGCATGGAAACAACAGTTGGTGGACCTTCTATCAGTAAAGTGACAAAAAACAAGTGAAAAAACAATGATCACTCTTTAGTAATTTTAACTGATGAATTGATTGCTTAGTGCCAACACAGCCTCACCATCAACTTTAAACTGTTATGGCCAAGACTCAGAGGAGTTCAGTCTGACAAATGAGAGGAAACTCTTAGTGAATATTTTAGCATAGAAAACAGGTCCACAGAAATGTAAATAATGATACCCCTGAGGATGCCTGTTGGACCAGCCACTACATGATTACAGGATTGAATGGCAACTGTGCACTAGCATAAATTGTGAGATACAAGACACATGATAATAGGTTACAATTAATGGTTGTCACTATATTTTTATTTAGCATTTAAAGTTTGATATTGCATTTTTTAAATTTCTGTTCAGCTATTGGGTAAATAATAAAAAGCCTTGCATGAATCAACCATCTTGGTTTTTGTTTATTAGTTGAACTCTCATTTAAGACCCCTTTCATTCTGATTCACATTTCTTTTGCATTGTTAATGCGCAATTCTACATTTAAAAGACAATATATTTGTCGTTGTGTCTCTGGACACTAAAAAGGCCTTCGACAGGGTCGACGGGTACTTCCTGTATAATATGCTGGCCAGATTTGGACTGGGCAGGGGCTTCACGGATTGGGTGAGTCTCCTCTACTCTTCGCCTAGAGCTTCAATTCGGACAAATGATACTCTCTCCCCTTCCTTCTCTTTATGTCGCAGCGCTAGACAGGGCTGCCCTCTTTCCCCCTTGCTGTTTATTCTTGTTATTTGGCCTTGTGGTTGCGTTCAGAAACCACTTTCAAAGGCATTACGCGATTGGATACTGTCCATAAGGTTTCTCTTTTTGCAGATGACCTTTTGCTCTATGTTTCTGACCCTGTCACTTCTTTTCCTGCTATTCGAAACATCCTTCATGCGTATCGTAGCATATCTGGGTATAAACTTAACTACCAAAAAAGCGAGCTGCTGCCTATTAATGATCTTGCCAGAGCACTCTATCCTTCTATCAATGTTCCCCCTAATTTTTCATGTGTCTGAGCAAACACACCAACTCCCTGAGCGTTCCTTGGACTCCTGTGAGCAACATCCGACATGCACACTGTGGCCACACCAGTATCACACCTGAGATCATGGCAAGTTACAGCTTATGAATCAAATTACTGCTGTTATTTCTGTTAGATTACTTTTAATATAACTGATTTTTTGGTCCACTTCTCAAAAATCTATTCATGAGCTTTGTACATGTTGTATGTCAGTGTGAGGGTCCTGCTGTGGTCAGTGAAACATTGAACATTACAATATTTTGAAAAATAACCTGTGTATATACACAGTGTATGTACCTGTGTATAAACCTAGGACACTATAAGATGGGTCTTTCTCAAAATAATGATCTCCAAAATAAGTATACATTTTTATCAGTTTATATCTTGCTTTTTAATCATTACCCAGTTTAAGTAATTTAGTGAGAGTGACAGAGCTCTGTGGTTTAACGCTCTGGGGAGAGGATTCACACTTCACACAAAAAGTCTCGTCTTTTTGCTCACAAAAACCTATGGCTTGGACAGAAACAAAGAAAACAGCCGAGGATTACATTATGGCTCTACCTGTCTCCTCTTCTGTTCTTCCCTACGTGGAGTGTGTGCGGGCGGCGCTCCCGTCGGCTGGTGCGGACCTGCCGCTCTGAACCACGGCGATGCGCACGACAACTCTTACTGAAGGAAGCGAGCGAAATGCGATCGAAATGAATCTGTTTGTAGTTGGCTTGTCCCTAAAGCATGTGCACATTCACATGTGCAAACTGAATCTATCAGACTGGATTCCATGTGTCAATCCAGCGCTGAGTTCAAGTTAGATTTTATTTTATGCGCTGAAAAGGATTTGATGTGCACGCTGAACGTCTGGGGAGTGCGCGATTGCGCACGCGCGCACCTTAGAGGGAACACTGCCTTCTATAGTACCATTTCGGTGGTCGAGTAGTGGTTTTCGGTTTAGGCATTCAAGTTACTTTATCTCTTACTTTATCTCTCAGTGACTTGTATCGTGAGAACCTCAACCCTTTGACTGACAAGACTTTGTGCGTTGGTCAGCTTTGCCTCTTTCACTTGCAGGTCGAATAAGCTTGGTCAAGGTGGTGGTTCTCCCCAGGTTTCTCTAGATGTTTCAACACCTTCCTGTCTTTCTTAACAAATCCTTTGTTGTTAGATAAGATTTTTGGTTAGATAAGATTATTTCAACATTTCTTTGGGCTGGTAAGCCAGCATGAATTTGCAAGTCAGTTTTACAGTTCCCTAAGGACAGTGGGGGGTTTGCCCTCCCAGTTTTTAGACATTACTACTGGGCGGCTTTACTTTTTATCTCATGTAACATTTCATCTTTTTGGGCTCCTTTTCACATCCCTACTTTCCTTACTTTATAATATATTTTTTAATATATATATTTTCCTTCTTCTTCATTATTATTATTATTATTATTATTATTATTATTATTATTTGTATTAAATGTTATTTATTAATTGTTTATATATATATATATATATATATATATATATATATATATATATATATATATATATATATATATATGTGTAATATTTTTTATTTTATTTTAGGATGTTTGGCCAGTGGTGGGGGAGGGGCGAGAGGAATGGGGTGGATGACATTCAGATGTGTCCTGTATTACTGTCACAGCTGTAATAGCAGTATTCAAAACAATGCGTGACCTTGGCTCCTCCTCCTGCTCCTGGCCTCGCCTGCACCCCCAGCTCCAGCCATTTCAGCCTTCCACACTTACCTGCTGGTCCTGGATCTGCCCCCCACCCTGCAATATTGATCAGTTCCTGTAAATAAATCATTGTTAAACCTTCCCTGGACTTTGTCTGCTTTTGGGTTCACACCTTGTTGAGTTGTGACAGTACTATCTGGCCAACATGGACCCAGCAGACACAGATGCAGTTCAACACTGGCATTCTACTAGGAGAGCACCACCAGTCACTCCAAATGCTTACGGATGGTCAACAAGCATTATTCTTTGAAACTCGTTGAAAGTATTGCTAAACACCTGTCTCCCTCCTTAGCTCCCACTCAAAGTCGCCCTGTTACTAATACTGTGTTACTAATACTTGCAAACAGTTGCAAAGGTTTTTGGGGTTTGCCAATTTCTACGGACACTTCATCAAAGATTATAGTTGCATAGCTGCTCCCCTAACAAGACTTACCTCCACCTGTATACTATGCTGTATGCCGCTCCTGCAAAATTATGACGTTGAGTTGCCCTGCCTGCCACCTGTGTTCTGGGGTCCCTCGTTTGGGAGGTGGAGTCTACTGCAGTGGAGTTTGTTTTGCTCAGTTGGTTAAACCTGATCCTGGCCTCAGACACCCTGATAAGATGTGTATGCCTCAAGCTGTCTGCTCAAAAGTACTTCAATGGGCTCATAATTCTAAACTGTCTTGTCCCCCTGGCATATGGTTGTACTCTGGGCCAGTTACAATGCCACTTCTGGTGGCCCACTATTGAGGCAGATGTGTGTGAATATGTTGGTGCTTGCTCAATCTGTGCCAGGAGCAAGTCTTCCAAACAGCCACCAGTGGGTCAGCTCCAGCCTCCGCCAATATTTTCACAACCATGGGCCCATATTGCAGTTGACTTCATCACTGGTTTACCACCTTCAAACGGTAACACCGTTATTCTAACTATTGTTGACATTGTTCACTGGGCCATTCAAGATCTCTAAGATCATTAATCTTGTTGTTGATAAATTGGAACTGTCCTGATCCCTTCGTATCCATCCATCATTTCATGTGTCTCAAATTAAGCGAGTGACTTCTAGTGAGCTGTCCCCTCCAACCGAACCCCCTCCACCCAGGGTATGGGCCTAAGGAACGATCCTAGATTTCCGCGCTATGATTCTGGACCCGGAGTTGATCAGGGAGTTTCATCAAGCTCATCCAGACAGCCATTTCTGACCAATCAGCTGGCCTTTTTCTGAATCTATGCTGAATCTATACCTGCTGCTCCCGGACCTGCCCTGCCTTCCTGCAATATTGATCTATTCTTGTAAATAAATCATTGTTAAAACCTCCCTGGACTTAGTCAGCTTTTGGGTCCTCACCTTGTTGAGTTGTGACACTTGCCTAATGAAGATTTTATACCTCCTTTTTTTAGGTCTTTGTAAATAAATACATTGGAAGATTGGCACATACTTTGTAGCACCTGTTCTCTCTTGTTAATTTATGAGTCCATCTTCTTTAAAAAGCATTGGATGAAAGCAGGCCTCTTTTATGTCTGAGTCAAGGTGGCCAGCTGGGGCTATAGTAAACACACACACTTTTGGCCTCACAGTTAAATATAAAGCACCAGTCACTGTTGGCAGGTGATGAGCCATAATTTTGGCAGCTCCAGACTGTCGCAGATCGGCTGCCAAATGGACAGGCTTTTCCAAGTATTCAAAGACATCTTTGTCATCATCTAAAAGCATCTCAAATTAGGCCCTCCACTGTTTCTCCTGACAAGTGACAGGAACATGTATGCACTAAACAATACCTTAATGAGCTATCCTATGGTAATTATCACAGCCAATCTGCTGCAGTCATTTACCTTGTCATAGGGAAAATTACAGGGCACACTCAGTGCAGTACATGCAGTGAATATAAAACAATTGATGCATTTGTTTGAAGTGATTTGTTCCTTTTGAATGAAACTTGGATTTTGTTAATATTTCAATCCTTTCTTACAAGTGAGTATGAAACATGTCATGTAATTTAAATAATACATAATATTTAAATAATAAGATTTCCCTAAGCTATAATCCAACCACTGTCACAAACTGTCCTTTAACTAAGATGGTTGGCATGGAAGGACATCCAGTAAAAACATTATGCCATGTTAAAATGCAAAACACTACTGGCTGGGAGGTGATTTGCTAAGATGATCACTGAAGATTGAAAATTGAATGTATTTTTTGTACATTGTCTTTGACCATAAATAGAAAGTTCAGTTGTAATTTTAGATAAAATTAGACAACTCCGTCCCTGGCATTAAGAGGTTAATATGGGGCACAAATGAACTGTCCTGCTGTTCACTCAATGCATTGGTGACATGTGGTAGATAAGGACACAGGCTTTGTCACTTTTGCTTGTGACCAGGACAAAAAAGGTTCTGGCTGTTCAAAACTCCAGGGACCATGATGCATTGAAGCTGAAGGGATCTGATAGAATGATTGAACTGTTTAGTTGGAAGACATTCAGGGGCATGATGAAAAAGTATGCCACGTACTTTTTTTTTTTTTAGAATTTTTAATCACACATTTGGCCAACTGATAAATTTATTAATTTTCAAAATTAGAGCTGCAAGATTGATCTCAATTTAACCAAATATTTAATTTGAATGGTTGCAAGTATTGCAGTATACTGTATCAGTTATTATGTCTGTCTTCTCTCAAATGTTAGAATATATCAGACATTTTTTCAGAAATCACTTATCCAAAGTCGCAGTTAAAAAAAGAATATTAATCCATCAATTCATTGGATCTTTGAAACTATTGTAAAATGTAACTCTGGTCATACATATGTATTTTAATGATTTGTTTCTGCATTCATCTTTTAAAGCTGTAGCTGAATGCTTTTGCCCGTTTTGGTGTTTTGGCAGTCTCCCTGTTGAATGCTGTTCATACTCGAGAAAGTGACCTTGCCTGCTGTCCTGTTGTCATGGGAACAGAGGCTAAAGCAGAGAAGTGTTTGTTGACACAATAATCACAAACCGTGTCATTAGTTTCTGTGTTTAAATGAGAAAGTACTCAACCAAAACTTGCTTAAATTATTGTATTTTATGTTAATTGTTACATCAGCCGATGCTGACTACTTTCCCGATTGGCTTAGAGGCTGCTCCTGTTAACCAATCACATGAGCCCATGGCATGGCTTTCCTCTGTGCCCTATCTACACTGATGTTGGACATCCATATTTAATAAATGAACTCACTCCCTAAACTCACTAAATCAAAACAATTGATAAATCTATAGTATTGTTAAAATGGAAAAAAAAAAAAAAAAAAGTTCAAGGGTTGCAAAAAGGAAAAGAAAAAGGAAAGAAAAAAGTACCTTAATAGTTAGTGAAAGTTCCCTTTATTTTTCCCACACCTATGCAATAAATGCAATCCAGGACTGAACAGTATAAATTTAATACAACATAGTAGGATTTTGTAGGGATAATAACAAATCTGATCTTTTAGTCCACCATCCAGATCAAACATCGTCATTAGGTCTACTATGTAAACTCCAATATATTTTCCATCTTAATCTAAATTTTACAACTGTTATTTTTAGTTGGTTGGTAATGCATTGTTTTCTGATTAGTTGTACTCATGTGCTCTGCTTTCTAAAATGTAGCGATGGCGTGCACCTTTTTAGCTTCGTGGTTTCCTTTCTCTCCACTCCACTGCGGCTTATCACAGCATTGTGATGCAGGCACTGAATTTTATTACAAAGGAGATTTCATAAAAGCACCACATTTGATGACTTTGCAGCAGCCAAAGCAAGTGTGTGTGCTGCTTAGTATGTCTCTTGGCGTCATGAATCAGCAGGCTTTTGATACCCATATAAATAGATCAGCGCTGACACTGAGTACAAAAGACAAACTTCCAGATATAACTTCTTGATATATAAGGTGCTGACATGTTTAATTTATAATTCTGCTGCAGTTGTGTGGAAATAGTGCTCATTTATTTCCCATAATGCACTGTACTGAACAATGGTCATTTTTGGGAGTGACTGACGTGTCTCTTGAGACACCGCCAGCACCGCTATTGAAATGCGCCGCGGGCAGATTTTGCAATAATAACAATTTCGCTACTGCCAAACAACGAATCTACATTTCCCATAGTGCTTTGGGGTTATTTTGTGTAGATGATCATTGTACCATCCACATTCATTTCCCTAAAAAACAACATTTTTTGTTCTGAGTGTGGAGGCTTTGATTAGCCACAGATGCTATAGCTCAGTAGATTTTAGATAAAAGTTTTAGTTTAAGGGACACATTTTATTCAGTGCATTGAGACTCTACAAAATGTGCCATAGCAGCAGCTGTGCCCTTCTCTGTCCCCAATCACTGCCCTTAATTGTCTGCCATTCTGTTACTTGGGACAAGTCTTTTAGTCGTATCATGTAGTCGATACTTTAAGCTTGTAGCTGGCACTGCACTGGTAAAATGTCCCCATTGTGTAGTAGGTGAGAGATGCTGGACACTGTAATATATTGCAGGTCATTGAACAACTCTTTCAAAAAGTCCCCTCTGAACAGCAGGTGGAACCAATGAGAAAAAGGGACATTCTTATTTGTAGGTTTTATCTCTGAAACTTTCCCAATCTATTGTTTTTGCCACAACAAATTCTACAGTTTTTACTACCTTGTGTAATTTGGATACAAGAAACCAAATCTTAGGTGGTAACACAAGGTACACTTCATCTGGAGGAGGGGCAGTCTCTTGCTTGCCTTTATGGAAATGTAACTGCTGTGCCTGAAGGTCGACAGTATGACTTTAAACATACATGTATATCCATGGAGACTAGGAGGCCACCAAATTATAGGTCAGCTCTGCGGAGAGATTTTACCAATAACCTGAGCCTAGTGTGTGATGCCAGAAATATTTTTTCTTGTGAATAACTTCCTCCATAGGGCCCAGTGCCAATCACTGCGTGGTCATTTCTGACCAATCAGCTGGCTAGAGAGGAGCTATAGCACGGGCTTAGCTAAATGTTACAAATAACTTGTAGGTGCTTTGAGAGTTCAAACATCTAAAATGCTCATGTTGTGAAGAAGTCACAAAATCTGATCTTTTTAAAAACTGTAGGTGTCCCTTGTTTGATTTTACAAAAAAATCCATTGTGCTGTATTGGAGAATTCTTTCTGGGCTCAGCTGCAGTACCTAAAGACCAGCCACTGATCGAGCTTGCGTCAGGACAGATGAGGGAGTGCCTTATCCACATCTTATTATAGATCCATGGTCTTCACAGCCTTACCCATAGTGTAGCTCTTAAAGGGTACTGGTTGTCCCCATTGTTCCCTATGAAGCACCATTAGGTGTCCAGGCGTGGGTCCCTCTGTCACACCAGCCTTATGTCGTGCTGCAGTCCTTGTCCTGCTACATCAACCCCAAAATGAGAGGTGAGACTGAGGAGGAGATGAGCAGGAGGGAAGGAGAATACAAAAATGTGCTGACAATGCAACCTGCCACTGCTCAGAGCTCTTCACTGTAATGAAACTGTGAGGAGGGACAAATTGAAGGAGGAGTAGCTTGGATATATTATAAACCATTATGTGCAGTGTTTGTGTGGAGGCAAATTAATGAGACTCACTTAGACATAGGAATGCTAATTACATGTACTTTGTACTGAGGTGTGCTTTTGGCTGCTGCTACCAAAGGCTTTTGTGAGTAATCTTTCTTGTGTCACTTTTGCGTCACAGATGGCAATGATAATTGTCACAGTGAATTAATCCATTATCAAGCCTCACATGCCTCACCTTAAAGGTCCTATGGCATGAAATTTTCAATTTCTGAGGTTTTTTAACGTTAATGTGAGCTTCCCTACCCTGTTTAGGGGCCCTCCCATGGCTAAAAGTTGCAAAATGTGTAAACTGAGCATTTGCGATCCTTTTCCGCGTTTGAAAAAAAGACAGCCCAAACGGGTGATTCTGAACAAGGGAACTTTCTGACGTCACACCGCGGAAAGGTTTCCACCCCCCGTCTGGATGTCTACCCACCGTCTCTGGAAATCACGCCCAGAGAATTTGGACCGCAAACGAGCTACGCAATGCGTTTTTTTATTTGCCTGGCGACACGTGAGAGTGTTTCCAGGTTCGGATGTCCTTTATCCGAGCCTCCGAACCTCTGAAACAGCACTGGTTTAATTTTATTTTCTGTGGAAATGTGTTTTTTTTTTAATGGAACACGTCTCATATCTTCCTCCGCTCTTAAAACACGGAAGTAGGGATAGCACACCGCTAATCCAGGAAACAGCGGCGTATTTGGCCACAACCCACCTGCTGCACTGGCCTGTCTCTGTCCTCCTCATTTGTATTCAAGCAACAACGCCTATAATAAAGCTTTTCAGAGACATATTTATGACTCTGACTGTGTTCATGAGGCTATCTCATGCGCTGAGGCTTGATTTTGAAGAAGGATTCATTTACAGTATTAGGGAACCATTAAGGAGCCATATAAAAGCATCAAGAAGTACCATGTCATGGGATCTTTAAGCTGTCCAAATTAACTGAAAATCTGGTATATTTAAATTGACAATGATTTACTTTGAAGACATTCAAGTCATTTTAAACAAGGAAACACACCGTAAACTGATAGTCACCTGAAGTCTCCAAGGTGGATCATGACCACTGAAGTTAGTCTGCTTTGTGTCTCATAATATTGAACATAGGTGACATTAGCACATAGTAATCTACTGTGAAATGCTAAAGTTAAAACAATAAGAAGGTTACACTTACTTACACCACAGTAAAGTCAATTGTGGATATTCTCAAACAGTTTAATGACTAAAAATTATGTCTGGAGACGCTATCCGAACATTTATCTAAGGATGAACTGCAAACATTTCTTCTGCCCGGTAAAAGTAATTTCATGCTGAGAGGAGCCTCATACACAGAGGGTGTATGAGGGTGTATCAGAGTGGAGACAGTGACAGATGATAGAGAATATGTCAGAGAGTGACTGGAGTGCCTAATACAGGACTAAACAGCATCTAATTTTTTTTAGGTTGTTAACAAAATGTGTCTTGCCCCAGTACAGATATATTGTATAAGCAGCTTCTGAGGTCAGCATAAGTCAGCTGTGTACTGTCTTCATCTATTTATAAAGCGTTTTTATTAGCCAATAATCAGGAAGTGTGCGCTTAGCATGGTAGTTGTTGTTAGCTTTACAGTGATGGCCAAAACGTGTAAATTTGATTAAAATGCCCGTAAAACATTAAGTTAAATGAGGAATTACTTTGGACCACTGCAAACCATTTATGATAAAAATCAGGTACAGTGCCTCATAATTGCTAAGACAATCATTTTCTATTATACAGCTGTAGTTAAAGTGGTGGTGATTGTATTGTATTACAGTGAGTCCTTGTGGTGCTGGCTCATTTGGGATTTGTCCTTGCTCTGCTGACTGTGTGTATTTGAGTGGTCACAGGCCTTTCCTCTGTAAAACATTAGACCAACGCTTAGAGAGGCTTAAACTGCATGTCAGCACGACTCCTTTAGCACTTCAAATATGATCAAAGTGAACACAGTGGATCGGAAGTTCAAAGCTTACATAAACGTTTGCATTTTAGCTATATCTCAACAGCTTTATTATTTAGCTTGGTTTAAATTTCATTCATTAATTCTGAATTAAACCATCCTGCTTCATATGTGTGTACCATTTTCTAAAATAAACAGTTTTAACTAGGGATGCAAATTATCGATTAATTCATTAATTGATAGTTGATTGACCTTATCGGTCGATTAACGATTAACTGATAAGCGGCGTTTTTCACCTGAATTTTAGTGTTTCAGTAGGGTCTTTAAGAATATAAGCTATAGTATACATAACACTGAGTCATAAATATATCATAGTATTATTATATTGTATATTCCTCAATTAATTATTCCTTAGTAAAAAGCAGACAAATGTACTGATGCTGAATAACAAAATACAGTAATCCCTCGCTCTATCGCGGTTCGCAGATTTTTTTTTAAATAGTGTACGATTTTTTTTATAGTGTAACATTGTGTTCTGTCCTGGCTAAGAGACTAGACCAGGACTAAACGTGGACTAACCCTGGACTAAACCAGGACTCGACCAGGTCTAGACCTGGACTAAACCAGGATTAAACCACCACGTGCCGCTGCTGGTTTCATGCGGCTGGTTTGTGGCTCGGGCATGAAACTCGGGGCCCGAGCCACAAACCAGCCGCACGAAACCAGCAGCGGCTCGGGCTGAGACGCATTCCGGGCGCGCGGTTCGATCTCGGCTCGCGCGTACACTCAGGGCTGCTGAGCAGTGCCGTTGGCGCCTGCGGCCGGCTGTGAGTCAATCTTGGCGCAGCGCGGTTGCCTTGTTTCGTGACCACGCGGGTGCGCGTGTCCGCAATTAGCGATTAATTACAATTAATGCATTTTGATCGACCAACGTCTTAATCGTTAATCGATTAATTGTTGACATCCCTAGTTTTAACTCAAGGGGAAGCCTTGCATTTGGGTGAAAAATTTGATTTTAATTTTTTTAAGTGTAATAACTTCTCTTGAAGTTGCTTCCAGGGGACTATGCACAGTAGAAAGTGCATTGCATATCAATGTCAAATACTCAGCGCACACTGATATACAACATTCTTAGATTCTCAATGCAGAGTTTTACATTCTTGCTGCTAGAAAAGATGTCACCTAAATAATTCTAACTAAACTAAACTGGACTGCATATGGTATATATTTTTTGGGATATTGCAGCACACACTCATTATGTGATCTCTGCCATATGGAAAAAGAAAATGCACTCCATCTAGAATCAAAGCATGTAACGTTGACATGAGATCTGCCTTGGGTTATTTCTACTTAAATAGGGACAAAGTGCAGAATAAAAAAAATGATTTCTCTTTGACAGCCTGCATAATAAGCAATTAACTTGTGAAATCATCAGAGTGAGGGGGTTCGCTCCAGTCACAGTGCCTCAGTGCAGTAGCTTTGAATCCTGTCTTAAGGCAATGTTCAAGACTGTTTCTGTCTCTAAAAAACAAGAAAGCCTCCTGTTAGTGAAAATATCTTTTCATACCAATGCATTATATAAGCTCTATAAAGAAAAACATGTCAGGCAGAAGATGTGATTACAGTCTAGTCAGTGTTTTAGTTTTGTCAGTGTATTACACTGACTTAAAGGTGCACTAACTTCTAACTTCTAAGGTGAAGGGTCTGCTGCTTGCTCATGTCTATGGAGATGTTACTTCTTTGCCTGGAATGTTCCACAGTAGAGCATTAAACTTATCTCCCTTGTATTTGTTCACTTAGAGGTGTTTTATTCTTACTATGTACAGGCTTGCTTCTCCATAAATCTGACCATTAGCGATCGATTGTGATCATTGGCAGTCATACACTGATTTACTCCTCGGCCAAGACCCCCTCCTGGCACCATGTACCATGTACCAGAATACATTTATTTTCTTTCTATATTCTTTCTAATACTCTTGCTAACATTGGTCCCACATATAAGGAATTCACATATTTTTTGCGCTATAGGTGTTGATTTATCTTTGACTGTTGTCATTGGCAGTTCATCCTTGAAGTCGTTCAGGACCGCTCATATTTCATCCCTGCCTCTTCCCCTCTTTTCACTCTTTTTCTTCTGCAACTCTCTTCCTTCCATTTTACCAACATCCCGAGGGTACAAGTTCTGAAGATATTTGATTTGAAATCCCTCTTGCATACAAGGCCAACCTGTTTTGAACCCGGTTAACTGTTATTGTTGAAAAAGACCCCATTGACGCTGCACTCTTTTGCCTCCAGACACAGTAAATATATTATGACTTCTTTTTTTTGGCATACTGTTTGTTTTAACAATTCCCTCAAACCTTTTTAGCTAATATCCTCATTGAGCTTTTGCATTCACAACAATAAATACTTCCTGTTCACCACGAGTCAAGAAGCATGGACTCTTTTAGATTTTTTTTGATACATTGATGAATGTACTGTATATGGATTTCTCTGCATAAAAAGAGGACTCATCTTTGTTTCTTTGTTATGAAAAATAACAAGAAAAAGAGAAGCTGTTGAACAACCAAATGGCAACCACATATAACCCAACCTCAATGTAATGTGATAGATGTGATAGATAAATTGCATCTCTGTGCTGTGCCAGCTCAGTTCTTATCTATGTCATCAGAGGCATAATACTCTGATACAACTGAAGCATAGCCATATTAGACTAAACTGGAATGCACAATACAACCACAATGTCTTAAGGTTACATGTCTCCAGGTGCTGGATCCTGTACTGATCGTAAATAAACTTCACTGTATTAGAACTCCAACCTTATGCCTCTTTGTTTCATCTCTTGGACTACTTCTTGGTATAAAAAAATAACCTGTCTAACTTCCTGTACTGTAAATTCTATAATATGTCATAAAAATATAGTTGCAGTTATAGAAATATTACATACAAAATATACAAAGTGAATAAAGACAATTAAAAGTAGTTTCGAGTTTCTGATTTTGTAGTCCTATTAAACACTTGTGCCTGAGTTCTATTTTTTCGAGCATGAAAACTATATTGATTGGCATCTTCATAACTGATTCATCCTTCTTGCGATTGATCGGGTTCGGGAGGCAGAAAGCATAAAACCTGTTAATACGGAAGGAGAAATTCATGCAATAAATAAAGCGCCTTGTAAAGGGCCCACCACATATTCAGGTATAGATTTTTGCTGTTTGGTGCAATATGGGACTTACTCTTGCTGTGCACTGGGGACAAAGGGAGCAGAGATAGTGTAAGCATGTGACCAATTTAAAGCTCATGATTTAAACATGTGGGGACTATATTTACTGCAGGATTGGACATTAAAGCTTCTGCTGCCTTGGCACTGACTGCATAACATGGAGAAATCATCTTAAGGTTCTTTTCTGGAATACATTGTTTGCCTTATTAAAATAGTGAAGAAAATACAAGAAAAATGTGACCAACTAAAACACTGGATCAGTTAATTTCTTCTTGGGGGTTAGCATTTATTTTTTTTATTTATTTGTCATGTACCATTTTTGTCATGTCAAAATTCCATTCTTGTTTCTAAATATAATATAGTTAGAAACAAAAATGATTTTTACAGATTTTTACATTTAGGACATATTATAAAAATAAATGTAAAAAATCTACTTGTGGTTAGGAGTAGTACCAAGGTTAAATTATTTGTGGTTGTCCCCTATACTTTATATTCCTTCAGATAGGGATGTCCCGATCTGATCACGTGATCGGAAATCGGCCCCGATCACATGGTTTTGGATCGGATCGGAATCAGACGTTACCTCCCGATCAGGATCGGATATATATGTATATATATTCTTATTATTTTTTAACATATCCTAGATGAGATCTATGGTTATGCGGTGAGTCTCACAGAGTGAGACTCCACACAGAAACATCAACACGTGCGGCATGACACGCTATTGCTTCGAGCTGCCTGTGCTTTGCAAAGAGCGAGTACAGAGAGGAGATAAGAAGAGCGCTATAATGAGCGCTATAAGAACGCTATAATGCTTGGGGAATATGTCTGGGTCTGGAAATACTATAAAGTTGATGACAACAACATTGCCATAGCAAGATATGTAAACTTGGGATTGAAAGGGGTGGAAAGGAAAGGGCTACATTTAACTTTATGGGCTTTATCCCATTCCTGCCTGCATGCACTGTCTTTCTTGTTCAAATGTCCTGGAGCTACTGTGGCAAGTAAATTTCTCCTGTGTGAGATCAATAAAGTCTGATCTTATCTTACCTTATCTTATCTTAACACAACAAACTGATACGGCACCTCAAAAACAAACACCCAAAGACGAGTCAGCTCACGCTGCAGGAGAGTTTGAAAAGGAGAGAAAAATGCCCCTTTGACAGCGCGAAGGCACAGGATGTGCAAATCAACACAGAGAACTTGCCTTGGTCATTTTGGGTGGGAACTATTTTTCAGTGCGGAAAAAGAAAGGCGAAGCGCACAGCACGCAGCGTAACGGGGGAACTCCCTTCCTGGTGCGTAAACAGGGATTCCCCTGTCCGCGTGGTGTGTGCTTCGTCTGTCTTTTTCCGCACTGAAAAATAGTTCCCACCCAAAATGAAGTTCTCTGTGTTGATTTGCACATTTATTTGCACTCGATATGAATGCGCACTACACAGAAAGTAATTGGGAAAAGCATCGAGCAAATTAATTCCTTTTGGCCGAAATCTTTCTCTGGCGCCGTTGCCTCCAGTCTAACGCGGAGGAGCAGCAGCTGCGCGCGGCGGTCAGTGCTAACAGACTCGGACAATGGCTGGGTGACCAGGAAAACGCTTTTCATCACTTGTTTTAGTCTCTGGACTGTGGAGAGATGCCCAAATTTGACCTGGGGGTGGCATATCCCTTTAAAGGCAAATTAACGTTTTTTTACAATCTGAGCCTTCTTTCGGCAATAAAACAAGTAGTTTTACTCACCCATAGCAGTTTGGTGTCAATTGGAGCAGTATCGCAGAACTTATGTTGAGCCGTTCTGTTCTACCACTGATCCCGTATCTGTTAGCATGAGTGCTCGGGGCACTGATTTGCGGTGTCCAAATAACACAAACTTTAGCACTTTTCAAATCACAGAAGATCGCTGTGCCAGGGTAGACTTTCAGGGGATTCCAAAACGGCCTGAAACCCGATATCGCAACAGTTCAGAGCGGTGTTAGCCTCTTTCGGACTAGCTGTGTTTACAAAACAGCTGAGTTCACGCATGCGCACTGTCCTCTCTGATGACGTTATCAAATGAAACTATAGCTGGATATCGGGTTTCAGGCCGTTTTGGAATCCACTCAAAATCTACCCTGGCACAGCGATCTTCTGTGATTTGAAAAGTGCTAAAGTTTGTGTTATTTGGACACCGCAAAGTAATGCCCCGAGCATATGATACGAGCACCATGTTAACGGATACGGGATCATTAGTAGAACAGAACGGCTCAACATAAGTTCTGCGATACCACTCCAATTGACAGCAAACTGCTATGGGTGAGTAAAACTACTTGTTTTATTGCCGAAAGAAGGCTCAGATTGTAAAAAAAACGTTAATTTGCCTTTGAGAATGGATCAACGTCGTAACCCGAGGACCCCCTGTACATCTCTAAACGGTCTATTCAGAATACCACTGTCTAAGACCAAATCACATACATTACAAACTAAACTGTCACTGATGTATTTCATCCAAATCATTCCTTTGAGTTTGATTTCTGCATGTAACAGATAATCACATTTTAATGCTCCCTGAGACAATAATGAATTTGTATAGCACATGTAGCCCTCACGTCCTTTACACAGAGCACAAGGGCTCTGATGAACCAGTCCATTCTACAGGAAAAATGATCAAGTGCAAACGGATCAGGATGAACAGAAATGACATTATTATATACTAGGGCCTATTTATGCTCTTATTACAGATATTACACTGTAAGACTGTTTTTTTTTTAAATATTTTTTAAATTCTAGTCTTGTCTTAGCCTGTCTATTTACTTTTCCTTAGTCCAGTTTTATTCCCTCTTTAGCCATGGGATTGTGGTTTAGTATTCTATGTCTCTAGTTCAGCCCACATGCTTAAAATGGCAGACTAGCCGTAGTCCGAGCAGCAGACAGCAGCATCACCTTTCGGGACCTCATTTGGGGTGACTTATGCTGATGCAGTCCTGTTGGTAATGCCCCCTCAGCAGCTCTCTGGCTTCACTCCACCAGAGGAGCGACCTTTGAACTCACTTGTCACAAGGTCCAATATATTTCAACTCACTTCCTGCATGCGCTGATGACGCAGCACCAGCCATTCCACCAAGGTTAATGAAAGTCACCACCACAGTAGTGCTACTGTATGTTAGCACATGTTGTTCTGTTTACACTCAAATCTTCCCTTACAGATGTTGGGGTTTGATGTTATAACCCAGCACTCAGCAACATATGTTCTGTGCCTGTGGTAGATGCCATACCAGCAGGACTAGTACAATTTTAGCCCTCACCCACACATGGAATAATCTCATTTTAAATAGCTCACGATGTTTGCTGTGTATATGCTTTGGCCAGGTGCACGGGAGGACATTAGGCTCTACTTTCGAGAGAGATTTTTTATGTGTAAAACAGCAGACAGCAACAGTCTGGAAAACAAAATCTTCACAGCTGCACTTGTACGTAAATACTGACTATGTGCAGTAAATAAATGTATGGTGTACAAATGCATTCAGGGCAAGCAGAGTACGCAGCATCCCTGCAAGGCAGCACAGCAGTGGGCCAATAATAGGCTGTACATTTCTGACAAGAGCATCCATAGTCTCTCATTAAAATTGATCTTTGTGCTCTTATCTGCAGGCTTATCTTACCACTGATGACTATGCATGGTGCTGGAGTATCACACATGATTTGAATTTCAAAGTACGCTAAGTAAAATGAAAAGAACTAAAACAGGATTACATTGGGTGCATTGGGATGACCTCTTGGATAAACCTGGACAAAGTATGGACCAAACCAGAACTAAATGTTCTTCCATTTAGGTGTTTAACCAGGATTGAAATAAAACCTAACTCAGGATTACACTTAAAGGGATAGTGCGTTTTTTTTTTAATGTTAATCTGTATGGGTTTCCTTCTAAAAGTTACGTGTGTTGACACCGGCTTACCTCTGACAGTCTCAGCTGATCCCGGTTCGGCTCGCTTTCTGGAGCCCACGTAAGTAGGTCTGGTAACTTTCCTGAAACATGAAATAAAGCTTGTTTTTCTTCTCAAAACAAAGCATTTGTTAGAAAGGTGATATATTTGTGTCCGAAACAGTTGTCCACGAAACATCCAGCAGCGTATTTCGCATTCGCGTATTGTCTCTCTCCATTTGTATCACTACGCCTGTTAACTCTATCAGCCTGTTCACCTTCAGCGGATGGCTACGCCGAAGTTTACAAGTGAACAGGCTGATAGAGTTAACATGGGCGTAGTGATACAAGTGTAGAGAGACAATAAGCGGATGCGAAATACGCTGCTGGATGTTTCGTGGACAACTGTTTCGGACGCAAATATATCACCTTTCTAACAAATGTTTTGTTTTGAGAAGAAAAACAAGCTTTATTTCATGTTCCAGGGAAGTTACTGGACCTACTTACGTGGGCTCCAGAAAGCGAGCCGAACCGGGATCAGCTGAGACTGTCAGAGGTAAGCCGGTGTCAACACACGTAACTTTTAGAAGGAAACCCATACAGATTAACATTTAAAAAAACGCACTATCCCTTTAACATACATATTCACCAACTATTTGTAAATACTACATCAGACAGTAGTTTATACCACAAAACCTGACCAGTTACCACCGTGTTTGGCCTGTCACAGCTGTGCTAAATGTATGTTATTATGAATGAGGTCCACTGAAAGCCATCTATCTTAGACACTTACATAGAGAGAAATGAGAAGACGTTTGTTTCCTGGTTGACAGTTTAACATCCAGAAAGGCTCAGTCACAGAGTTTATGGTCAGGACTAACCCAGGACTAATCAGGTGATATAGACATACAAATAAAAGCACAAAACAAAACAAAAATCATTCCTTTTGCTAATACCAGAGGATAGAGTCCAAAATGTTGAGGCACAATTTTCAAAAGCAGCATCACCAATCCGCCAATGAGACACAAAATCAGTTTAATCTCACTAATTTCTAATTTCACTGCCTTAAAAACATGAAAAACAGGACACTGGGCCAAAGTTATTTTTCATTTTCTGAATTCCTAGCATCCCAATTATTCACAGTAATGTTGTGATTAGATGCAGACAGCAAACTTTCATTTTGATTCTTAGAGCTGCTGTTAGATTATAATATACAATATACACATTTTGCACAGCGACATAGATAAAAACTGGATATAGTCACTTTAAATCATAGATTTTGTGCAGTGTAAGTCTTTGAATACTGTGTGTGTGAGAGAGATGGCTGCACTGAAAATGGATGAGTGCAAAAGTTATGAATCTTCAAGGCGAAAGTTATGACTCTTCAAGGTAGGATCAAAGGAGTGTTGTTTACAATTGGTCTGGAACTGATTCACACTACAGGAGACATATTATGGTATGCTATCACTGACAGCATGTGCCGCCTCATGAATAATCCCCTCTGAACACCTTCCCTGCAGCACAGCAATTGGAACTTTTTAACTTTATCACACTTAAAGCCTGTTCCTCCTATAGATTACTTGGTGTCAGTTTATCGGAGACAATGTAAAAAAAAGTCTACATTTGGATTCAGAACAATAGCACTGTCTGTGGTGTAAAACAGACAACTCTTCCCCTCAAAGGAACTTGTTATTCCAGCCATATCTATTTTTGTGCGAGAAAGCCTCACCTGGAGGGTAGATGCATTAGACTATTTCCCCATTTATTATTCATCACCCATAGAAGCTTTATTTTAAAAGTAGCAGTTGTTAAAGTACTTTCCCCCAGCTTATGTTTTGTCAAGTGGAATGAGTATGGAATACTGGTGTGTGGGAAGGCATAGCGACTGGGTTTATGTGGGTTTCTTCTGATGTACTGTATGTACCCATAAGACACGGGAATAATTGAATAAACATATTTATAAAGATTGCAAAGATTTTCCAGCATGGTATAACTTTTTACTTCAAACTTCTCAATGTGGGTATTAAATATTTGGCAAGATTTTGCTCAGAAATGTATCTGTTGTTCACTTTTAAAGTGTCAGTTCTGGTGTAATTGCTTTTCTACAGTTTTTTTATGATTGTTTAAACTCCACAGAGTCCAAATTCTAGGGTTAGCAAAAGTGATCATTTATCATCTCAATTACAGTAGCATTTTTTTTTAAATTTCTCCAGACAACCATAAATCAAGTGCAAAATATTTATCTTGCTATTATGGCTTTTTTTTTTTTTTCTAAATGGATGGATAAAGTTTAAAAATGCTACATCACAGAACAACCCTTAACATCCATAAAACTGCTTGCACTGAAAGAGTAACAGACATTGTGGGGCAAGTATGGGCTTTAGGCTTAAATCAGTTGTGTTGGATGCATTCTAAGCATCCTAATTACTGTGACGATGAGTTTATAAGCCCTTCAACTTTCAAAGACCAGAGCAGAGTTTTGCTGTCACGGTAGACCACCACCACCAACAACAAATGGCATGCTAATATACACTTTGTGATTATCGGATAACAGTAAGGCTTTATAATTAGATGCAGACAGCATGCAACTGACATATGTTAAGATTTTGATCAAAGTCATGGGAAATGGGTACAGGGCCTTTAATGAATAGCCAATAACAGCTTTGTCCCAGAACTGAGCATCTTCTATAATGTCTTACATTACTGATCAGAGGAAAATGGTGCAGATAACACAGGGAACAACTCTGTAAATATAGTTATAATGAACAGCCACTAACTGATTTTACATACAGTTAAAGCCACACTGCATGACAGCCCTTATGTCTCTGTGTGTGCGTGTGTGTGTGTTGGATGTTTGTTCTAAATATTGTCACTTTTGATTTTGATGATTATTATGTTTGTATCAAGTTTCTATCACACACAGTGGTTTGATGGTTTATGGTATTTAGCTTAGCAATAGCACAGGGCAAGTACAAGGGCAGAATGAGTGAGGCCACACACAAACACAGGTGAACCCAGGCAGCGTCAAGACGAGGTCAGAGCTCACCACGGATCAGCAGCACCCCTGACTTTGAGTTTTCTCCTCCTTTCTGCAGCGATGACCAATCTCCATCGCCCTCTGCTGGGGAGGAGGGGAAGGGAGGTGAAACCGAGGGGGAGAAGATTGAGCTCCAGGCACAGCCCCAACCAGAACCTCCCCAACCAGAAGTCCCACAACAAGAAGAGAAACCACCTCCGCCAGTGCAGCCGAGCAAACCCGAAATCCAACCACAACCCCAAGAAGAACCAAAACCTCCCCCGGAACCCCACCCTACACCCCCTCCTTCCCCTGAACCTGACTCTGAACCAGAACTGGAATCTGCTCCACAGGTTCAGATCCCAAGCCCAATAGAACCACCAAAAGAACTGCCACAAGAACTACCACAGGAGCCTACACCTACTCAAGAGGAGACGAAGACAAAAGAAGAAGTAGAAGTTCCAGAAGTTAAGACGAAGCAAGAGGAGTCTAAACCACCAGAAGAGGAAGATGAGGATGAAGGGAGCGGAGCCAGAGGGGGCATGGCAGGGAGGAGAGCCAGTCTGCACCACACAGCGTCGCCTCTCAGGGTACAACGAAACGGGGCTGGATCGCATCCCAAAACATCCGACTATGAGCTCTCACTTGACCTCAAAAATAAGCAGGTAGGGTGTCGGTGTTGAATGGTTGAAGGGTGGGTAAAGGATGGGGTGTGGATGTGTGTGTTAGTGTGTTAGTAGTGAACAGTTTGTGGTTTGATAGATGTGATTGGGTTTATAATGGGGAGGGAATTAATGGAATTATGTGTATTTTTTACAAGATATCTGAATAAAATGAGCTTCCTTATCATAATCATTATCATAAACACCATATTGCCCTTCCATAACATTGTCAGTACATTGCATATTGTAAGATTTTCCACTGACATGGAGAATACCTTAATATATATTTTAACCCAAAGAATTCATTTTAATTTCAGATTTTTAGTTACAGGTATTTCACAGGTTGAATTCATGTGCAGAGATGCAAAATTGTCTGTTTGTTAACTCTGAGTTGTCTATATTAACATAAGTTGTAGTCAGTAGGAAAAGCTGTGTGTGTGCGTGTGCGTGCGTGCGTGTGTGTGTGCGTGAGTGTGCGCGTGAGTGTGTGTGTGTGTGTGTGACTAGCTTGTGCATTGTCATGTTATCTGTCCTGTTGCTCTTCACCAGGTCTTTATATGCCATCTCATAATAATTCCCATCATGACAAGATCCACCCACCATTGCTTTTCTGTTTTCATTCTCCTAACCATACTCATCTTCTCCATGGACCCCCAATCAGGTAAGGCAGCCCAGCTTCTGCCTGTCCTCATTACACACAGTTACATTTGGTTAAACTTAATAATAGAATTGCACTCTAAAGCAATATGCTGAACAGGAATCTCGCTACCAATAAACTGAGAACATATTTTTCTGAGATCGTATCTTTCTACTTTCTTCTACGTTCCGTCCACCTAATTTTTCTTCAGTTTTGACTTCTGAAGACTCCTAATTCATAATTTTTCTAAGTCTACAGGTCCTTACTCCTCCCTGGCTATTTTCAGTTCCCAATCTATGATCGGAAAAGCTAACTCCTCTATGATGCTGTTGACGGGCCTTGAGATAGTTGATCAGTGCGATTGATCATCTGTCTTTGCGGTGGGGGGGAGGTGCAACCAAAGATCAATATCAGAGTAATTGGATCTGCACACTGGTGCCTTGATTTGCTGCGAAGAAGACATTGACTGAAACGTTAACTTCTTCAAGCCTGCTACTTAACCTCTGTGATCCATATTGTTCAGTGAATTCTAGCAAAGCACAGAGATAAGGTACTTGTGCAATATACAATCATGGATTGGGTATTTTCACAAAAAGCCGTCCAGTTGACTGCTTTTTGTTTCTGTGGAACATGATAACAAAAAGGATTACATTTTGTGCATTTAATACATTTCCGTTGTCCTTAGTCAGTCACATTATTACATTACAACCAAATAGTGCTTATAGCCTTCAATACATTATTCATTACAGCATTTGTAAATATAATACTATATTTTAGTTTTAATTGAAGCTTTAAACACTACTTAAAAAGTAGTAGCAAAAAACATAATTCTGCATTATACAACAACATTTTCTAAATAGTTTTTTCCTACAACATGAATTATCTCACATTTTGGTAAACCAACGCATTTTTAAAGCTGTAAACATATTGTCAGTGTTTCACAGATGGTCTGCTGTCTGAACAGCCTAAAGTCACAAACTTTTGTATTTTAGTGATAAAACTTTTGAATTTGCATTAGATTTCCATTTACACTTAAAGCTCTGACACTATATAAGTATACCTCACCAGAGCTCTATGAACTCACATTGCTAATCCTTAACTATTTAAACTTCATTTGCAAATTTATGGAAAGTCATTAAGGAAAGGGCTACGGGGTAAGTCCTGAGTGTCTGCAAACCATTGTTTCAGACACTTGATAAAGTGATTGCTAATGGAAAAGACCAGCTTTAATGATTGCGGCGGAGGCATAATTACCGCTCAACTCTGCAAGCAAATTTAATATGTATCTAACAACATTTATCTCCAAGATATGAAATATTTCTTTCAATTGTCCAGCCTAAAGATTAAAAATGTATTAGACTGTCTACATTTGCACAAAATATTTGATTTAGCTGAATTTAATGCTGCACCATGTGACAAAAAAAACATGCAATCTTGCAGCGAATGGTGACTTTACAGATCTGACATGTAACTTGCTTTTGAGGTGTCACCTGTTTGTCTCCATGAGTTTAATGCTATACTGTGGAACATTCCAGGCAAAGCAACAAAATCTCCATGTAGACATGTACACTCCTCTATTAAAGTTTCAAAGTGCACATTTAATGATTACCATAATCAAATAATAAAAAACACACACAGTAGAATCAACATGCTTTGATCTACAAGTAAAATGTGAACTCAGATATACGAAACAGTTAAAATCTTGCAGTGACGTCAAACCTTATCTTCATTTTGTAATTCAGTCAGCATTAGTTGTGTCCCAGTTTTGCTCTTATATAATCGTCTCATTAATCATGCTGATTTTTCTGTGCTCTGAAAAGCAGCACATATGAAAACTAATAATTGCAGATTTGCATTTTAGCCCTCAGTTTTTGCACCCTCTGAGATGGGATAATGGGCACATTTAGAAGCTGAGACCCACAAACTGCTCATTAGGGGTGACAAGACTAATGTAATTGTTTATTTAAATAAACAAATTTAAATAATCAAATACTACATCAGGGAATAACAATATAGACTATGTGTGACTTAGACTTTTTCAACTCATCGATATCCAATCAAAGACAATTTTTTACACTATCAAGGATTTAATATTTCACACATTACACATTAGACAATGCGAAAGAAGTTCGTATATGTTAGTTTAGTTTCTGTGATTGAAAATCCTCTTTTGAATGTCCTTCAACATTAAATATTTATGTTTACCACTCTTGATTTATTATTCTATCTTTTCCATCTATCTGTCTTTCATTGCATATTTCCTTTATGTTTCCACCTGCTGAGGTATGTCCAATGCCGCACAGGAAAGCAGAACATGGGGTCCCTTCAGTGCTAGTTTGTCCATCACAATCGATTTGGAGACCCTGATAGAGGAGGGGTGTGATAGAGGACTGTCCCTGAGTAATCTCTCTCCATCAGCGTTTAGTGAAGTGATCAGAGGCAGCAGTGACGGTTAACAGGGATTCACTTGAACCATTTCTGGTTTGGACATTCTCCTCACCTGCCTTCTTTCATCTACCACAGTCTTAGACATTTTTTTTTCTTTTTTTTTTTTTTCTGCTGTACTACTTTTTTGTACCAGCTCAGTCACATCAAATTTTCAGATCTCTTTTCTGTTGGTTCAGCATTCAGGTAGGAACGTTTTGTTCAAAATCTAGTAGCACTCAAAGAGCAAACCTCATTACGGTATGAAGCCTACATGTCTTGCTCGTTCAAACAGGACAGGCCCGCTTCTCTGCTGTATTTGCCCGGGTGAACTGAAAATAAAGGAATGGTTAAACAAATAAAATGGGATACTGGCTGGGATTATGATGAGCTCCTATTTATGAACATGCACTGTTCCATTTTGAATAGCTGGAGCTGTCACTCAGTTCAGTTTGTTTATAAAGTGTTTGTCTATTGAACTAAAACCTATCTTCCTGAAAATTCAAAAGCCCAATAAACAACTGTCATACTCATGAGATCAATTCCGGTGAATAAAGTTCTCCTGCAGCTGAAGACCATGGCAGATGTTTGGAGAAGGGACTCCTTAATAAATACAGAGGTTAATCTTACCTGCGTTGCAATCTTTTTACTTATTTATTTATTTTGGCCAATTAAGCAATTTATATTCTTTTACATATACATATGACAAAAGTGCAATCATAACAGAAATAACAAAAAACAAAACATTTGCCCATGTTCTTCTAATTTAACATAATGAGCTTTCTTTTGCATTCTTCAGATTTTACATTAGACCAAATGAACTATTTACAAGTGAGGACAAGGAGTGACAGTTAATCTTTTAAAGTTAATGTCATGACTCAAGCCATTTTTACAGCATATAAGAGAGAGGTGATATACATTCAGTATGAATGCTCTATGACCGACGGAAACAGGATCCACAGAGATGTCCCTATCAAACAGTGGTGCATCCTATTCAGAAAGCACCTTAATATTCTCACTCCGTCCCACTTGGCTCACAGTGGCACTGCAGTGAAATGTAAATGCTTTAGATAAGATGGATTTTCAGTATCACTGGTCTGTTCTAAAGAGCTTCGTATGTGATTGTGTATCTCCAATGACAATGAGGGAGGCAGTGTCGACTTGAACTTAGCACTTACCACAAACCTTGAGGCATTACAGCCAATCAGCATCTCTTTGCGGCGAGATGTGTGCACGTCCTGGTTAACTGACCTTCACAAAGACATAAAAAGGTTAGGGAGATTTCAATGTAGACTTAACTTGTAGTTCATGCTTTGATAGATTTAGAGCAAATTCGATTCAGTGCATATATTAATGGGGTTGCCATTGAAAATGGTATGTTTTGTGTCTTGCATTTTAATTGGCATAGCGCTAGCATTACATCATATATCTTTCCTATTTTCTTCTTCACCATTAATGCATTCTTGGAACAGAGTTCACTGTCTTTATACCCCCCTGTGGCTTGGATTACCTAAAGAATGAGCAAAACATCAACCATTATGGGAAAGAAAAGCTGGTGTATCTACGTATATTCTAAAATTAAATGTCTGGTAATTGCATCTTCGTACGGTAAAAACACATTTTGTTCTTTTGTTTAATGCAAGAAATGTGTAAAAAGACTTTTGGCTAATGATAAATTAGATTACAGAGAGAAGTACATTCATTGATTGAACTTAAGTAAAAAGAATGAGCAGAGCAGTGTACGGACAAGATAAGGGCACTTCCACAACCTGATTGTTCTGGGAAACTCAAAGAGGTTTCATCCCACTGTTTGAGCTGCTGCCAGGCGAATGTGGCTATATTACATCTCTATCTATTTCCCACAGCATTTGGGCAATTTTTCACAAGAAAGATTAATAGCTTTTTTCCACGTTTAGACAATTTTGATTTGTAGGGAGAACGCCTCTGTGGGATATGCGGCGATAATGGGTTGTATTTGGTGAAGAAATGAACAATTTTCTAAATGCTGTGACTCAGCAAGTTTTTATAGAGTTTTGGTGAACCTCATGCTTGGTGTCTAAATATTTAATTCAGCTATTTATAATAATTATTTTTTTATTTTACAGCCTGGAATACAAATAATGATTCTCTGTTTTTCTTCACTTTTTTCTTCTACACATTGATTTTCATTACTTGACATGTTTCACTCAACATTTGTATAGTATTTCCATAGTGTCACAAAATGCTAATAAGTTACTATTAGTTTTACTATAGTACAATGGACCATAAAAACAAATACTAAAAATGTCCTGGTTTAATATTACCATTATGTAGCACATGGAGACCTTGATTGGGAACCCCAATCATTTCATCTCTTTCATTTCCTCTCCTCATAGCCAACAATCATCTCATCAAACCTCACAACTGCACAACTTTGTACATCCAGTCACTCTCCTGTCAATGATACCATATTAAATAAAGCCAATTAATATCACATTTTGTTTTGTTTTTTATTCTTTTGTAGATCGAAATGTTAGAGCAGAAATACGGCGGGCATTTCATCTCACGCCGCGCCGCCTGCAAGATCCAGACCGCCTTCCGCCAGTACCAGCTCAGCAAGAACTTTGAGAAGATCCGTAATTCCCTCCTGGAGAGCCGGCTGCCCAGGCGGATCTCCATGCGCAAAGTCCGAGTCCCCAACACCGAGGGCTTCTCTGCTGAACGAGCCCTGGCTGAAGGCTGCAACCTGGCGGGCATACCCCTTGTGCGGTCCCCCTCGCTGCCCGCCTCAGTGGGAGGCACCCTGACCGACCTGGAAGATTCCTTTACAGAGCAAGTCCAGTCACTGGCCAAGTCTATAGATGATGCTCTGAGCAACTGGAGTCTCAAGACGATGTGCTCTTTGCAGGAAGGAGGTGGATATCAGTTTACTCCTGATGCAACAAGTGGAGGAGGAGAAGGTGGTGAATCACAAGGTCCTACAGATCCAAGTGAACTGTCGAAAAGTGCCAGCAAACTGATGATGGCCATTCGCGATGTGACTGTTCAGATAGATAACCAGAATATCACGGTTTCGTCGTCCGTGGTGGAGACATCTGCTTCGGTAAACCTGACCAGCTGCACACAACAACAAGCTACTTCAACACCCACGCCAGCTTCCACAGCTCAAGAGCAACCGCCCCCTCCTCCTCCACCTGAAGTCCCGCCACCCCCACCACCCCAAGAACCTCCACCTCCTCCCCCAGAAACTGAAATTGCCGATATGGACGAACAAGATGTAGAGTTCCCTGCTCCACCTCCCAGTGAAGAAGAGCTGGAACAACCCCCCCTGGCACCTCTAGATAAAATTCCACTAGTAGAAGACACAGTAATCCCTGCTCCACCTCCACCGCCCCCCATACAATCACCCCAAGCCCCTCCGAACACAGCCACACACCAGCAGCCGGTACCACGACACTCTCCGGTGGCAGAGACTCTGGAGGTGAAGAGGTGTAGCTCGGAGATGGCAGATAACAGTTCAGAACAGATGAGCAGTAGTAGCGCATCAACAGAGGCGCGTTCCACGTCGGAAGCTTCATCGAAAGAGGCACTGCAGGCCATGATACTCAGCCTGCCCCGGTACCACTGTGAGAACCCGGCCAGCTGCAAGTCACCCACGCTGTCCACCGACGTCATGAGGAAGCGCCTGTACCGCATAGGGCTCAACCTCTTCAACGTGTAATTATTACATTTATTCATTTATATATTTGTTTTTTTATGTAAAAGGCAGTTCTGATCCATATTTTCAACCATTGAGTATCATCTAATTTCAGGCCTTTCTGCATTTAAACATGGAATGGGTAAATTATGCAAGCTGATTCTTTTAACAGAATCAGACAAGGGATAAAGCAGGGTTGTAAAAATATCTAAGAAAAGTGCATGAATAACTCACAGTTTAGTCTGTAAATAGTCAAGATGCATTTTTTGGTTGTCAATGTCAATATGATACAACATTATTTAAAAAATCCAACATACATATAAGGCCTATATGGCTCTAACACTGTCTTGACTTTGCAGCAGAATAGTTGTACCTGTTTCACATCTTCAGGAGTGTGGCAGGACATCAACAGAAGTGCAGTTGGTTTCTGAACTCACGCACCCATCTCTCTGGGGCCATACTTGAAGTTTGATGGGGTGCCTCTGGGCTAAGGCTGCAGCCAAAACGTTTTTCTTCACAGCTCCCCATCGCACGCAAAGGACAAACAGTACCAGGCACAGCTCCCTGGTCATCTGAGGTGCCATCTGTTTTCCCAGAAAGAGATGTCAGTGTGGGAAATCAATAAGAGAGACAGAAGATGTAATCAGATGCACTAATAGAATTACACTGTTTAAATTACCACAGACATGCCGACTTTTTAAGGTTTGTCTTAATTCATGTTAAAAGTTGTGTTCTTGTGCCACATTCCTTGTCTCACCAATGTAAAAATTAGAAACTTTTGTGTTATTTTCTCAAATATTTCTGTTTCAACAAATGTTTGAATGTGACTATTAATTAAAAAGAACACTCATTATACAAACATATGTAAACTACTCATTAGGTACAAATTTCACTATACAGTGGTCCCTCGTTTATCGCGAGGGTTAGGTTCCAGAAATAACCCCTAATAAGTGAAATCAGTGCATCCCACCCGGGGCTGCGAGCACGAGACCGAGGCCGGCAGCGCCCGGACCATGCCTCCCCCTCGGGACCGTGTCCAACGAAGCAGTCCAGGTTTAGACCTGGTTTAGACCTGGTTTAGACCTGGTTTAGTCCTGGTTTAGTCCACATTTAGTTTTGGTCTAGTCCTGGTCTAGTTCCGGTCTGATCCCGGTCTGGTCCCGGTTTGGTCCCAGTCTGGTCCTCATGTCTTAGATCGGTCTGGACTTCATACGGATCCAGTGACTCATGTCTCCGCTCCTCGTGCATCCAGCGGGACTCCCGGAACCGCCTCCCCCGGGTCCCCCCTCTATAACATCTATATAAATGTGTCAAACTGAACACATTCTGTACTGTACAGGAGACACAGCACAGAGGACGCAGAACACAATGTTGACACACTATAAAAATTTAAAAAAATCCGCGAAACAACGAGGCCGTGAAAACATTTGAATATTTTATTGCTGATAACAATAGTTAGTGTAATTTCTCCATATGAACTAGATTTGCCACAGTGAATTATTCAAAACTGTTTTGTGAGTTAAGATATTCACCCATCATACAGCAGCAGAAGAACGTTGCATTATTATATCATATTGCAGGTTTCCTATAGAAGTTCATTAGCCAAAGGCTCAGTATTGGAATGTAACACTGTAACTGTTACAACTGTCAGTTGGAGCTAAACATGCTCTAACATTAGGCTGAACAAGGTAGTTCCAAATAATGATAAACCCAAAGGAAAACAAATACTCAAACTGCAGAGGGCCCCACATACCACCAGATGCAGTCCACAGTTCTAGTATAAGCTAATACTCCTTTCCCCATGGCGAGTAGCTTGATTTAAGATGATAACTTTTAACTTAACGGATATGGCCTTTAAAATGAGATAATTTAATAGTGAATATTTTTGTCTATCAGCAATCCCCCTCTCCATCCTCTCTAATCAAACACCTTCACAGATAAGCTCAAATTTAATGAATTGGTTTAAAAGAGGAAGTGTGAGATAGTATGAGGATGGAGAGTAGAAATATATGAGCAGGAGGTGGGGCAATAAAGCTGGAGGCTTATTAGTTCCACCAGTTCATATCCTCCCCCTAATACCTGCGCAGCTATAGCCTGTGCATCTTAAACAGGCCGCTTCACTTTAGGCTAAAAGTGCGATATTTTCTGGTTGTTCGAACAAAATCATGCATATGCAGTGAGCATCAGCCTGGCAGAAAGAACATTGTAACGAAAACATAATTTAGTTGGTATTTGTACATTCTCCTTTATTTCACTGATCTTACTATCCATCAAAGTTTCTTTCTTTCTTTATTTGATTTATTTGACAGGGACCATGTACAGGAGCATTAATCACAATCAATGAAAAGATGCTTTGTACCAGCTTTGTTTCCATCTGCAGTCCCTGAGACACACAACATGACAAAACATTAAACATAACATAAAACAATGCATTTCATAAACATTTCATCAAAGGTACATTTACGATAGTTAAAATGGATTCCCTTCACCTTCCCATCCTCAGGTTTGTCTTAATGCTGACAGGTTTTTTTGCTTAGGAAATGTTGATTGACTCCTACGCTAAATTGTTTGAAGTCTTTGCACAATTTTAGCTCAGTGGGAAGTTTGTTCCATTCTGAGATTGTTTTAAGAGAAAATGCAGGTTGTCCCAGTGATGTTTTACGTTTGGGTATTGTACATTGGCCACTGACCGTTGACCTGGTAGTCCGGACCATTTGGTCAGATGTTAATTTGATAAACTTTTCAGTGGTGAAGGTGCCACATTATTAATGATCTTGAATAATAATCTAAGATTGGCTGATGTCGTGTTTGGCTATAGTCACACGATCACAGCTACAGAAAGTGCATTGTTCATGCTGCTAAAGGTGCACTATGTAACTTTTTAGGTACCAGTCTAGTACCTTGTTATGTTTATGAAGATATTCTAGGGAGATTGCTTTCCCTGGAATGTACCACAGTATGACATTAAATTAGTTTATTATTATAACCATTATTTAATAATTGTTTTTTATAATAAAACAATATCTTGAAAAATATGCATTCTACTGTAAGCAAACCCACCTTTCCACATATCGGACCTGTAAATTGGCACAATGTCTCCATGCACATAGATAAATTTAATATACTGTGCAAAACACCAGCGAAAGCAACATCTCCATGATGGCGGAAAATTACACAGTGCATTTAAATATTTAGACTAAACTTTAATAATGTCAAACTAACTGTCAAATCTTTGTCATTGTGGTGATTCTAATTTACATTTTATAACATGTTAAGGAACTTGGACTTTATTACTGTACTTATCTTTGCAACAAACCTTTGAGTACAGAGATAATCACCAATTTAGCTCTGAAATACAGTTATTTTATCTACTTAAAGGCAATCAAAGAAAGTCTTCCAGAATTAGATGCAATCAAGACAAGGCTTTTTACTGAGTTTTAAAATAAAATGCTATTGCATATATTTGTATCAAACAAGAGCTATATTTTAATTTGTGGAGTTTTTGAGGCTTTTACAGTTACAGCACCAACAATCACGCCCTTCCTGCATAAATCTATCTATGGTTTGTAATGAAACTGTAACATCTGCACCTGCACAAAGTGAAGTGCAGGCAGTGAAACGCTTGTATGGGCCATAAAATACAGTGCAGACTGAGCATTCGAACATCTGTAAAGTAAAACAGACTGATAGTAAAGTGAATATCAAGGAGAATTGTATTTATGGAAGACACAAGATAGAAAATGGGAGATGGGAATAGTGCCTCAACACGTGACAGAGGCTATGGCATTGGCAACACTCAAAAATGAGAATCTAATCTACTGTACAGTTTTAATGTGGTACTTGTGCACTCCTTTTCTCTTAAACATATTCTGATCCGGGGGCAACTATATAGTGTGTACAGTTGTTCCTGCAATTGTTTGCGTGAAGAGTCCCTCAGTCGTCCAGGTAGAATCCATGATAAAAGAAGAAATTCAATTTGTCAACTGGACAAAGTTTGTTTGGTCGAAAACGTTTTCGCCGCTCATCCGAGAGGCTTCGTCAGCTCTAATAAGAATACTGGTAAGACACTTGCTTATATCTTGCTGCAGGGAGGAGCTAACTACTTTCCGAAACTATCTCATTGGTTTCAGTCTTTTGTTTCTCTGGCGTCTAGATTAGCATACCTATTCATCCCTACAACGACTGTTTTTCACACCTCTGGCCCTGACCTAGCTAGCCCTATTGTTCCCCTGTGTGCTTGATCTAGGCTTAAGAATGGAATTATAGATGGGAGACAAATTATGTCTGACTCCACCATTTCTGTTCAGAGAAGGATTCTCTTTTTTGACAAAAATAGCCTCTTTAACTCCCCTCTCAGTCTCAGTCGTTGTAGGGATGAATAGGTATGGTAATCTAGACGCCAGAGAAACAAAAGACTGAAACCAATGAGATAGTTTCGGAAAGTAGTTAGCTAGTTAGCTCCTCCCTGCAGCAAGATATAAGCAAGTGTCTTACCAGTATTCTAATTAGAGCTGATGAAGCCTCTCGGATGAGCGGCGAAATGTTTTCGACCAAACAAACTTTGTCCAGTTGACAGATTGAATTTCTTCTTTTATCTTGTTCCTGCAATTATAACATATATTTCTTTTTACCCTGACCTGGGCTGAACTAGCTTATTTTAATTTATTACTTTCATATCGTTTTGGTTATTTCTACATTCATACAGATACATCTAAGATAGCTTTACTATTGCATATGTCTTGCTATTAAGTTTTGTGAAATATATTCCTTTAAATACCACTTGTGAGAAGGTAGTGTGAGATATAGTATATCGCCATGTGTAATGCAACTCCTATTGCCTCTTAATGAAATGGGATTCAGCCATATTGCCTTGGCAGCTGCTCCTTGAATCTCATATTTCTGTTTCCAAACATCTGCTTTGTTTGGTCCTATTCCAAGCCTCTGTCGTACCCTGTACTCCACACTGTCCTCTCTCTATCTCACCCCTGCATCTAGTTTGTCCCTTTTGTAAGCCCATTAGAGGGAGCACACAAGCTGTCCCATTACATAAAGGTTTTAAGCAATGTACAGCACAAAAGTTTGAGGCAGTAATGGAGAATGTCCCTGGAGCATCTCTCTTTTGTGCCTAATAGGGGTTATAAATAGTCAATATACATAGAGGTATCTGAATGCACTGGGCTGAAAATTTGCCTGACTGTAGGTACCAGTGTAAAGCATTTATTTGTGAAAAGTAATTCATGAAAAGCAAAGAGATGTTGAGACAATATTTGAAAAGCAGTGGGTTGGAAAAACCTTCAACCACCCAGACACATTTTTAACTTAGTGGCTTCTCACTGAAAAACGTAATAAATTGGAAAGATAATGCAGAGCTATAAACGTTTGAATATTTTTAATAGCACTGATGCTCTGTCAATATTATATATTTTTATAGTTTGTCAAAGTTTATTTAAATGTTCACACCTTATTTTATGCATGTTTTTTTTTTTTTATCTTATGTTATTATGCTATATTTTTTTTAATATAATGCATCGTATTGCTGAGGCACATTCCTTAGCCCTGAATTTTTCTCACTGACAATAGCAATACAGTTTTTGTTTACAGATTCTCCAGTGGACTGCTTAAAAACAAATTTTAGCTGATCATTTGTGCAATGTTCATTTTAGGAAAGGCATGGTAGAAAGGCATTACAGCCAATAAAGGGGAAAAATTAGACAAATTAAATTGCTCATAACCATGGGAAAGAAAAGAATTACAAAGGCACTCTGTGGAAAAGCACGCAGGGCCATTTGTTCTTTAAGTAGATCATAGCAGTACATGTAACAGCTAATGAATGTTGTAACCCAGTGAAGGGATGAATACGATTATTTAATTAACCTTTGAGTGCCTCTTAGATTAAACGTCAGCATCTTCAGTGACAGGAAAAAGCTTAGTGTTTTGTTTTGTTTTTCAACTCACTTCTTTCATGTCTTCACTGTTCCCTTAGAAACCCAGACAAAGGCCTGCAATTCCTGATTTCCAGAGGCTTCATCCCAGACACTCCCATCGGTGTGGCCCATTTCCTGCTGCAGAGGAAGGGCCTGAGCCGCCAGATGATCGGAGAGTTCCTGGGAAACAGCAAGAAGCCGTTCAACAGAGATGTGCTTGAGTGAGCGTTTTATACAATATTTACTCTGAAGATGTTTTTGTTCATCTTGGTGCTGAATAAATTAGAAGAGTAACATAAAATGTGCATGTCACTTACAACATACACATACAATTAGGCTACGTTCACACTGCAGCCTGAAACGACCCAAATCTGATTTTTTTGCCTCTATGCGACCTGTATCTGATCTTCTAATGACAGTGTGAACGACACAGATCCGATTTTTTCAAATGCGATCCAGGCCACTTGGATATGTGGTCCTAAATCCGATACATATCCGATCTTTTGACATGCGACTGCAGTCTGAACGGCCAGGTCGCATTCATCCGACCTCAGTGTGTTTCCTCCAATGAGAGTGGTACAAGTAGGCGTTCACAAATGTGCACAAACGTTCTTCTCGTCATGCGAAAATAGTATATAAACTCGTATCAGTGAAGCGGCGAAGCACGTAGCAATCCCACCCCTCCTGCCTGTGACTCCGCACCCACATGTTCCTTTCTGCACACGTTGCTGCCACTGCCCCGCAAAACGCCGTGGCCAAAAACCTCGTCCTTCTCCGTTTCCTCCTTAAAACAAATAAGCTGTACATGTTTTGGCTCCGGTACGAAAGCAACTTTAGTCTACTTCCGTAAACATTGAGCGTGTTCGCTGCGTGTGACGTCATCGTGTCCTCCAAGGCGCATGCGGGACACTTTTGGGGAGTTTAGCGTTCACACTGGAGATCACATACAATTCGCATTTAACTGGAAATGTGAACGGCCTCGCAAAAAAATCGGATTTCACAAAAAAAATCGGAATTGAGCATTAAGCCCTGCAGTGTGAACGTAGCCTTAGACTTAGACTTAGATTTTGATCAACTTTATTGATCCACAGGGGAAATGATTTGGATACAGTAGCTCACACAATTAATATAATAACAAAGAGCAAAAATATAAATGGTAATAATGCATTCAAAATCAAAATAAGTAGCAAAATGACAAGACACTCAAAGATGCAATATGCACTCAAAAACACGCTATGCAACTGGTGCCTGCCACCTTGAATGCAAACTTGACTATCTTACATTTAGTCAATTACAGGGATTTTAATTGCTTAAGACAGGGTTATTCAATGTTTTTCAGGCCAGGGACCCCCAAACAGATGGCGAACTGGGCCAGGGACCCCCTACTATATATACGGCATAGAATTGTGTTTTATATTAAATTGAGCTTAGTGTCATGTATAAACATTGCTACTCTGTTATGGTACATCCAATACAAGGAAATAATACGCAGGTTAATACTGTATTTTACACTATAAAATATAAAATGATATTATTTTAAAGTGAAATCAAAAGATTTCGCGACCCCCCTGCAGTACCTCTGCGACCCCCCTAGGGGTCGCGACCCCCCTGTTGAAGACCTCTGGCTTAAGAAATACCTAGAAAAACATGTGTTCTTAATGTGAGCAGGCTCGCCTCTAGAGTATGGCCTGGTGGCATCTCTTACTTGTCTCCTTGGAGATAGATAATTTGAATGGCATACTGAGGAACATTTCAGGCAAAGCAATAACATATGCTGGTCCCTCCATCAGAAATGTTACATATCACACTGTAGTGATATATAATATGATATGTATGTGATATGTACAGTATTTCTCTGGTATTTTAATATTTCTTTGGGCTCATCTGGGAGTGGTATGGATATCAATTTTACCTTTATAGATTTTCCTTACACACCCTATTACGTTACTATAAAATAACTCATAATATGCCTTGATCTATGTCTTGTTTTCAAAAAGACATGAAA
>JAVJIX010000004.1:4045000-4245000 GCA_036785185.1 Paratrypauchen microcephalus | reverse complement strand
TCTGGTTCCGTAGCTCGTGAACGTAGTTCCGGTAAGTTAGCTGGGACATTTAGTAAAGCTTGTTTTTCTTCTCATTTTTTCTTCTGCTGAATTTTTCACGAACAAGTGTTTGTGACGCAAATATATCACTTTTTGGACAAATGTTGTTTTGAGAAGAAAAACAAGCTTTATTAAATGTCCCCACTAACTTACCGGAACTATGTTCGCGAGCTACGGAACCGGAGCAGAACTGGGCCCAGACGACGCTGTCATCGGTAAGTCAGTGTTAATGGACGACACTGTTGAAGGGGAAGCCATAAGATTCACATAAAAAAAACAAAAAAAAACGCACTATCCATTTACACTGACAGCCCTAGAGGAACCCATTTCCTATTCAAAGTTACAATGTTGTGTTGTTATTGTTTGCACATCAAGCATTACAACCAAATCCTCCACACTTTGCTAAACACACCATATTGAGAAAAATACTGTTAAATGTACCTTACCGGCACTTTCTTTTATGTCTCTGCATATTCTTGGATCTTTACCTCTTGATTTCTGACATTAAACTGCCCCCTTGCCATTTGGTGCTGCATATATTAGCATTTACATGATTGATTGAATTAATTCATTATTTTGGCTGTTTTTGAAAGTATCAAAGAAAAAGACACAACTGCCTGTAGGTTGGATACAGAATAAGAATTACCCTGAGGGGCATAGCTAATTAGCAGGTATTAGCATATGCAAATTACTACTGTTATCTTGTGTACAAAATGTTGCTTATGGTAAACACCGGCTAATCACTTTAACGATTTGAGCTGTTTAAATGCTCGTAATTGTATATATTGTTCAAACAGATTGACTTGATTTGCTGAGAATCAGTGGTAGAGGCAAAGAAATGGCATGATATTCTTGTCTTTTGTGTTCACTTTCACTTTCACCTTGACCACTGCACCCGGCACTGCAGCTCCTTTGATGAAAACTCTGAAAAGGGAATAAAAGATGTGCTTTGGCTTTAGAATTACATAGAGTTGGAGATGTTTAAGTGGTGCCACAGACGTTATAGTGCATTCACTCAGCAAAAGCGCTCTGACGCATTGCCACAATTAGGACAACTTCCTGTGTCAAGAGAAAGAGACAAAAAGACTTTTCAAGGTCACTTGTGCTCACTGTAACATGGTTAGTCACACCCTCCCCTGACAGCATCATTCATAAAACAACCCTGCAGGAAACTAGTCATATACAAAGAAATCCACACAAACCAACTTATCAACGCGCACTTTGGACCTGAGTCAGGTTGAATTTCTTATTGCTTTTACTGTAATATTCCGCAGAATGACATAAACCTATCTATCCTGCATTTATTCCTAACAGTCGTTTTATTGCTCAAGTGAACTGTTTTTCCACCTTCTACATTTCACTCTGAGTGGGTCTGCCTCTTCACAGATCTGACCTGTAACTTGGCCAGGTGAAGTCATCTGCTTGTTTCAGTAGAGAAAGGTAAGTTTGATTAAATACAGTGAGACATAACATGTTCATGGAGACAAGCACATAATGGACCACCAGAAAAGTTACGTGGTCCACCTTTAATGTCAGGTGGATTATCCTCCAACTACTTAAAAAAGCAAACAAGCTGAAGAATTAAATAACTGTATATATTTTTCCTAGAAACTGTTGCCTATGGAAAATGTATTAAATACAAACAGCAAAAAACTGGATCATTAGATCGACCTAGACACTGTCTATCATGCCAACACTCTAGGACATACATCTGTAGCCTGTCTTTTCCTCTTATGCCTGGAAAACATACAAATCCCCTCCATGTGCTTTGTGGAGTCCTGTGCTGTGAGTGGGACCCTGTGGCAGAGCGGTCTCAGTCAGATCTGTAGTAGATCACAGCGGACAGCAAGAGCCCACGGCAAACTCTACAAACTAGAGGTCCTTGTAGTTTTCTTAACACATCCTCTAAATCTCCTCTTCCATCTTATGGTCTACTGACAAAGAAAGTTTATACACATATATTGAAAGAGGCATAAATATTCATACACTATATAGCCTAAAGTACTCGCTCACCTGCCTTGACTCGCATATGAACTTAAGCGACATCCCATTCTTAATCCATAGGGTTTAATATGACATCGGTCCACCCTTTGTAGCTATAACAGCTTCAACTCTTCTGGGAAGGCTGTCCACAAGGTTGGTGTTTATGGGAATTTTTGACCACGTGCACATGTGTGAGGTCATACACTGATGTTGGACGAGAAGGCCTGACTCTCAGTCTCCGCTCTTATTCATCCCAAAGATGTTCTGTTGGTTTGAGGTCAGGACACTGTGCAGGCCAGTCAAGTTTATCTACACCAGACTCTCTCATCCATGTCTTTATGGACCTTGCTTTATGCACTGGCGCACAGTCATGCTGGAAGTGGAAGGGGGCATCTCCAAACTGTTCCCACTGTTGGGAGCATGGAATTGTCCCGAATCTTTAGTATGCTGAAGCAGAGTTCCTGTCACTGGACCTAAGGGACCAAGCCCAGCTCCTGAAAAACAACCCCACACCATAATCCCCCCTCGACCAAACCTTACACTTGGCACAATACAGTCAGACAAGTACCATTCTCCTGGCAACCACCAAACCCAAACTCGTCCATCAGATGACCAGATGGAGAAACGCGATTCGTCACTCCAGAGAATGCATTCCCACTGCTCTACAGTCCAGTGGCGACCTGCCTTACACCACTGCATCCATTGCTTTGCGTTGCACTTGGTGATGTATGACTTGGATGCAGCTGCTCGACCATGGAAACCCATTCCATGAAGCTCTCTACACACTGTTCTTGAGCTAATTTGAAGGCCACATGAAGTTTGGAGGTCTGTAGCGATTGACTCTGCAGAAAGTTGTCGACATCTCGACACTATGCGTCTCATCATCCGCTGACCCCGCCCCATCTATTTACGTGACCTACCACTTCGTGGCTGAGTTCCCAGTCGCTTCCACTTTGTTATAATACCACTGACAGTTGACTGTGGACTATTTAGGAGCGAGGAAATTTCACGACTGGACTTGTTGCACAGGTGGCATCCTATCACTGTACCACGCTGGAATTCACTGAGCTCCTGAGAGCGACGGATTCTTTCACAAATGTTTTTAAAACAATTTGCAAGCCGAGGTGCTTGATTTTATTCACCTGTGGCCATAGAAGTGACTGGAACACTTGATTTCCATTATTTGGATGGGTGAGTGAATACTTTTGGCAATATAGTGTATATACAACTTACTGTGCATCACCTGAGCTTGCAGACCTCAGTCTCAGAGTCAGAATTGATTCTTGATAATCAGAATTGATTTGATCACACTCAAAATCCATTGTGATCAGTGGCGGTTCTACATTGAATGGGCGAGACCCCCTCCGAGCCCCCCCCCCAGGAATGAAAAAAAAACAAAACAAAACATTTACCACAAGCAGCCATGTTTAATTATCACTATAGAGTGGTTCTCATTATCACAACTTTCAAAAAAATATAAGTTATCATAACTTAAATAACATAAATAAAAATGTATATTAAAAAAACACAATGAATACAAAAAATACAAAATACAATAAACTCTACACATAAAAGTGGGAAAAATATATACAATCAGATATATAAATAGAACCATCGGCTGCTCGATTATGGAAAAAAACATAATCACGATTATCTCAGCTTATTCTACAGATTGCACAGGCACACACACAAACAAAAAGTTATCACACACAGCTATTCCTCACTTTCCTCACACAGATTTCTCCTCAGTATAATATAATATAATATAATATAACATATATAATTAATATAATTAATACAATATAATATAATATAATAGCGCTAAAATAGAATAGTGATATGACAAACACACATTTCATGACATGACTTACCAAAAGCAAAGATGAGATACTGTCCAGCAAATCCGAAAGAGCTCCCAGTTGAAGTGTTGTCCGGGTTAAGTAATTCACGTCGCCTCTGTTAAAAATGCTGATCGTGTATCTCTACAAAGTCCCATGTAAAGTGTGTCTTTGTACGTTGTATTCATAGTAAATACCACGGAGGGTGAACGATCGATTTAAAAGTGATTAAATGTTGCGTTATACTAACTTCGTTTACTATTGTCTTCTGTAGTTTCCGTGTTCCCGATGCGAGCGCTAGCGATTCTTGGTAGGAGCTTAGGGTGACCACCGGCATGAAACAGGAAAGGAGGACACTTGTGTCCAAAAAGGAGGACAAAGGCCCTAAAGTGAGGACACCTTGTTTTTTTTGTTTTCCCTCGGTCAAGAAAAACAACTTATGAATAATGTATGAAGTCAACATATATTTATTAACATGGAACACCCATCAAAAACAAAAATGTGGCAAATTATGGTCATGATGATATGAACAAAAAACAATATCATCACCAGTTCACTGAAAAAACACAGTCTTTGCCATGCCATCATATGGTGCCAAAAAGCAAAAAAACATGAAAAATTGGGCGCATCTGAGGAGCAAAAATCAGTCAATAGCCTGAGCGGAGCTTTTGAGTGACAGCAGCTTCCAGACAATCAGGGGCTGCAGGGGCTGTATCAGCTGCGCGTGCATCACGAATGTTTGCATACGACACAACATCGCAGAGTAGCAAGTGTAAATAATGGGTGGGGTGTGCGCCGACGAGGGTCCGAAAGGAGGACAAAATATAAAAAAGGAGGACACGTGACAGACGGCCGGACAGACAGCTCTAAAACCGGACTGTCCGGACGAAATCCGGACGAATGGTCACCCTATAGGAGCTAGTAGGAGCTATCATTGGTCAATTCCTGGTAGCAACTAGTGCCGTGATCGGTCAATTCTTGGTAATTCTTGGTAGCAACTCGGGCAGACATTGGTCAAATCGTGGTAGTGTGAGCTCGACTCGCAGCCGGCCGCAGAGAGGGAGGGGGTGAATCCTCTCTCTATCTTCTCTTTCTTTCTCTCTTCCTTTTCCTCTCGCGCCAGTGTAGGCGCCAGCAAGTCTCTGCGCTGCGCATTGGCCCGCGTGGAAGGGAATGTATTGCGCGTGCGCGTCCCTCTCGACAGACAAATGAAAAAATAATGTTGGAGGAGCGTGATCAAAATTCGATTAATTGCACAGCCCTAGTTGAAAGTGGTGCGTACTGCGCATGCGAGGGCCAAAAGTGGTGGAGGAAAGTGGTGGGTAGAAGTGGCGTTGGCTCTGCGGCTCTGCAGACAGATATTATTGTTCTCAACAGGGGCGCCTGCATCCAGAGGGGGGCGCCAATTTGCCAATTTCCTACACAGTGATATGATAGATAATAATATTTTTTTTTTCAAGCGCTCGGCACGGCGCCCCTCACGAAGTTGCGCCCTGGGCAATTGCCCCACTCACCCCTCCCAAGAACCGCTACTGATTGTGATAATTGAGTGCTCAGCAGGGGTCCAGACAGTCATCATTATTCTAAGTAAACTTGTCAGTGGTATGGAAAGTGAGATTATCAGGAAAAAAAAGGAAAAAAAAGCCATTGGACTCGCTTGTAGGCACATTTTGATCAATGTTTAGAAGAATTAGGGTTACAAAAGGCACTATCATTGTATTAGTGCACTTTCCATCACTTTTGATGAAGATTAGCATATTATATCACCACTTTGAACAACACTTTATTTAGTAATTTTTAAAACATGAAAACTGGACAGGTTCTGAGAGAAGCAGAACAAGTACTCTTTACCACTGCTGTTACAATAGTTAATGATGGTGAACTTTAAAAGACAAAGAGAAAGTCTCCTCCTTTATTTAGTCAATAAAAGGCCAAGAAAAAATGCATTTATTTTACTTAAACTATACATTTAACAGCTCAAACTGCTAAACAATGTGGAATTAGTAAGTATTACATAATTTTGTACCACAATCTGATACTAATGAGGTTACAATTAAATAAATAAATATATAAATTGAGAGTAAGTATTTATTTATGTAGAAAAAGAGATCCTGTGTAATTGTGTTATTATTATTATTATTATTATTATTATTATTATTATTATTATTATTATTATTATTATTATTATTATTATTATTATTATTATTTTACCAGGAATGACCCAGTGATTTATCAGTTTTTCCCATGGCTCTTTTGTACACTTTTAAAATACAGTGGTACCTCACCTTACGAAAGACCCAAGAAACGAAAATTTCAAGTTACGAAACGGCTTCATGTTAAATTTTGGTCTCTAGATATGAAAGAAAATTCAAGTTACGAAACGTGAAATCTCAAAAATTCAAATAATGCGCGCTCAGCCACACACATTATACGCTTTTCTCAGACTGAATTTAAACTTTTCTCACATTTGTCTCTCGTTTAAACACTCAAACTTTCATAGATTTTCAACAAAATTATTAATAGTGAAGTGTGGGGAGAAGGGGGAGGGGGGAGAAGACTGTGCTCTGACACGTGTGTGATAGCGCACATGACCCGGCGCGGAGCAGACAGCAGGTCTAGACCTGGACTAAACCAGGATTGGACCAGGACTAAACCTGGACTAAACCTGGACTAAACCTGGACTAGACCAGGTGGATTAAAGCGCCGTGCACGGGTCTATTTCCTGGTTTTGTTTCGAGTCACGGCTGAGGCGAGCAGCGAGGGGGACCACACGCAGTCTGAGCGCATGAATGAACGCATGCAAGAGCCGTGGTGGTCTAGACCTGGTCTAGATGAGGTCTAGAGGAGGCACGGTTCTCGTTCATGCGCTCAGACTGCGTGTGGTCCCCCTCGCTGCTCGCCTCAGCCGTGACTCGAAACAAAACCAGGAAATAGACCCGTGCGGTGCTTTTATCCACCTGGTCTAGTCCTGGTTTAGTCCAGGTTTAGTCCAGGTTTAGACCTTGGTCTAGATCTGGTATAGTCCACGTTTAGTCCTGGGTCTACAGTCTCTACGCAGAACACAATGTTACACTATAAAAAAAGTTACACTATAAAAAAAAAACTTGGATCGGGGCCTTGGAACGAATCAGGCTTTTTCCATTTAAATAGCTACTCAACTTGTGAAAAATTCACGTTACGAAACCACTTCTGGAACGAATTAATTTCGTAAGGTGAGGTACCACTGTATATGTTTTGGCTGATGCATCTTAATGGACGTTTTGCATGCTTTCTCAAACTGGCTAATGACAATGACAGGCTAATGACAAGCTCTTTACTGGAAAAGAGTACAAAGATGTCTCGAGCAGACCCACTAACATGATAATTGACAACATTAAACGGAGCCCCTCTCTCTGTCCATAACATGTTCTTGTGGAGGTGAAGGTCAGAGTAGTTGCATGGGCAGTCCCAGTCCCCCCGGCCACTGTGGAACCACTGTGTAACCAGCTACAGCCCAGATTAGCATGTCTCCATTGTTCTAGTCTGGGCTCAATCTGCTCCTGGGACAAATCCATCTTCCACAATGATTAGCCATCCCATCTCATTCTTCCATCTCACTTTTTTGCCTTTTTCGTTTAAACTCTCAGAGGAATGGTAGAGTCATTAGCAGGTAATGAATACAGGATATGTGTGGTTTTAGTCTTCTGGGGATAGAATTGAACTGGCAACTAGAGAGCGGCCATTTTTACCCGGCTTATCAACGCTCGGGGGAAGACCGGGTGAATTTGGTTATTTTGGACCAGACTCTGAAGCAAGATATGTAGTAATTGGCTCCCCTCGGAGACAGTCAAAAGATTCCAATTTGCTCTAGCCAGTTCATGTCACCCGGCCACACACACACACACGCACACACACATATATATATATATATATAAATGCATGTATAATAGATGTGCATCTCTCCTCCCTCTGTCTTCACGCCACATGGAGATCTGATTTTCACCCCTTAGTGTGCGAGCAGGAGGGGAGTAGGAAAAGCCTAGTGCCGTGATTGGATGACACGCTGGGTGATACATCGTTGAACTGCTTTGACCGCTGCGCTGTGAATGTTACCATCAAGACCCTGTCACTGCTGAAATATACATCAGGATTGCAGTTGGTTAAAAATAGATGGGGTGTATGGGATCCTCGCAGGGTGAGGGGAGACCTGCTTACTGCCAATGTGATTACTGCATTGTGGTTCTCCTAAGTGTCACCAGGCTCAGTTGGGGATTGCCTGACATGTGCCTCCTTTTGTTTACTGTGCGCAATACTGTATGTAAGCCAAGCCAATCTAGAGGACTATTTCTACTCTAAAGCTTATGCGATGACATCAGGGATGGAAGAAGTACTCAGTTTTGTTAGTTACGTAAAAGTATAGATACCAGGGTAAAAAAATAAAAACCTCAAGTAAGTAAATAAAAGTATCACATGAAAAATTCCACTTATGTATTTAGTTCTTAACATATTAAAGTACCGGTTTAAAAATGTATTTCAAGAGTAAAAAATAAAAATATTTCATGCAAATTTTGAGATGTAATAAAGCTTTAAATGTAATGATTTTGATTCCGCTTACGCGCGGAATACGCGCGGCCCAGAGCCGAACTGCCCATGGTGAGACGCGGTGAGACGCGGGCCCGGTGCATTAACCAGACTCTTACATGAATCCGTTAAAAATGTCCCGCTCCCCCCCGCCCCGGTCCCTCCTCCCCGCCCCTCTCAGCGCGCACTGACAAAGTGCGGTGATGTCATATCAGATTATTTCTGCATCTATTTCGGCACTAAACCAGAACTAAACCAGGACTAAACCAGGATTAAACCAGAACTAAACCAAGACTAAACCAGGATTAAACCAGAACTAAACCAAGACTAAACCAGGTCTAAACCAGGACTAAACCAGAACTAAACCAGGACTAGACCAGGATTAAACCAGAACTAAACCAAGACTAAACCAGGTCTAAACCAGGACTAAACCAGAACTAAACCAGGACTAGACCAGGACTAAACCAGGACCTAGCCAGGACTAAACCAGAACTAAACCAGGACTAAACCAGAACTAAACCAGGACTAAACCAAGACTAAACCAGGTCTAAACCAGGACTAAACCAGGACTAAACCAGGACTAAACCAAGACTAAACCAGAACTAAACCAGGACTAAACCAGGACTAAACCAGGACTTAACCAAAACTAAACCAGGTCTAAACCAAGACTAAGCCAGGACTAAACCAGGTCTAAACCAGGACTAAGCCAAGACTAAACCAGATCTAAACCGGGTCTAAACCAGGACTAAACCGGGACTAAACCAAAACTGAATCAGGTCTAAACCAAGACTAAGCCAGGACTAAAACAGGCCTAAACCAGGACTAAACCAGGACTAAACCAAGACTAAACCAAGACTGTGTGTGATAACATATTATCCTGTGCATTATTGAATAATATGGACTTTTAGTTATCAATCAATCAATCAATCAAATATTTATAAGGCGCTTTTCATACAAAATTGTAGCACAAAGCGCCTTACAGTGGTCAAGGATTAGAAAATTTACCTTTATTGAACAGGAGAAGTTGTTTCTATATTTGACCCGGGGACCATCCCCATGATTTTGTTTTGTTATTTATGCTTTGGTCAGGCCCTAAGCTGGAGGATTTTATAAAAGCACCCGTGTTAGATCCATTACGAGTCTGATCCGGGACATGCTTTTGTTGTTTACCCAAAACCACGAGCCTTACCGAAGGCGAAGGCGGAGCCCAAATGTCCTTCTGCGGCTCTCGTATTCAAAATGGCTGCCTCTGCATGGGGAAGATCCCCCTTTTATGTGACTATATCTAAGTCCAAAAGAATACTTTAATATCATGGTGGAAGTGAAAAGGCTTGGAAAACAATGTATTTTTGAATGGGTATCTTCAATTTCAGTAATTAACGGGTAAAAATCTTACACACTGTCCCTTTAAGTACAGTACTTTACTACTTGTACTTCATTACATTCCACCAATAAATTACATACCAGTAAGAGCAAAATGATGAGTCATAAAATATACAATATAAAATGTGAATATTTTGCCTGAAAAGTCTCGGAGCAAACAAGGACAGGAGCAAAAAAGTCGACCATCACAGCTCTTGTGGATGCGCTTTGGGTGTCTTGAAAGGTGATATATACAATAAATCCAATGCATCATCACCCTGGCCGGTAGGGCTCAGTATCTATCAAAAGTAGTTCATAAAAGAAGGAGAGGTGAACTGGTGACAGGTGATGGATGTGTGGAGTGAAGACTGGCCCAGGTGGTCTGGTCCAACAAACAAGCTAATCTAGCCAATGGGGCTAAACACTAGCCCCATGAAATGTGCTCGATTACACAGAATACAGACAAGCTAATTTTGAATGTATATTAAGCCAGGCCTGTGAATGACATGCATCCTCAATACATTACATGATTCATTGCTCATCTTCCGTATAAATATTGATACTGTAGTGTCATGATTAATCTTATAGTCAGTATCTTCAGTATCTTGTCACGCCCCTACATTGAACTCCACATAAACCATGTGGACTTCATACAGGATTGGTGAATACAAATTTTGGGATGGTCAGGAACATGAGAGATTAAAAAGGGCAGAGCAACGGTCGACATGAGAGAGAATTTCATTATAGGATTGTGTTTGCGGCCAGACAGTTTTGCAAAGTGCAGTGGCGCACGTAGCACTGCTAAATATAAATTATATCTTGAACATATTTCGAGGAATCGCACATCCCAATTACATCGCACAAACATGTCCAGGGCTTTCAAACAAACCTATTTTAGATTACACAATACGATTCATCTGTGAGTCCAAGTGTAAAATGCCAGAGCAAACTGCAGGTGAAATCCTCCATCTGTCCTCTATCTGCAATCGGATTAAAATGGTATTTCTGTAAACACTGTGAGTCGGATAGGAACCATAAGGCCAAGGAAATCCCAATCCCTTGTACTTTTCTTTTTGCCATGGACCAACTTTGGATAAATGATTAGCTACAGGAGTTGTTCTTCCAAAAGCCCTATGCACAACATTACGAGTACAGTCATTGCCACAGGATGAGAGCAAATGATAAAAGAAGAATATAACCTTGAGCCTGGCAGTTGTTGATACGACTAATATTTGCTGGGTTTGAAAACTTTGACTTCAGTAATTGCTATGTGGAGCCGCAGCAGATACCATTCACCGTGTCCATTCACCTTCTGAACAAACTCATTGCCATGGTTACCAAAGAAATATCAGCTCTTTCTGATCTGGTGTCAGTATAATTACTCCCTCAATATTGCTGAAACAAGATTCTCCCTTTAATATGCTATGCGGTTTTCTGTTTTTAACCCTTGGTACAAAATGTATGTGCGCACATCAGAGGGTTGATATAGAAATACTTCAAGGATTCTGTTATTTACAATGTATGTGAAAATGTACAAGGTCTTGAAGTGGGTTCCGATTGTAATTACAGGTATACGTCAAGCAGTAACTCACATGTATCCTTGGTGCTTTTGTGTTTCATATTATTGCAAAAAATCTCAATCCATTCTCAAGGACAGTGCTCCTTGGATTCCTACTGTTCTTCTTCTTGTGCAGTAGAGAGGACTTGAACGATAAATGACCCTGAACTTGATGGATTCAGTTTTGGCGAAATTCCCTCTGGTCTAAGGAACCATTTGACACATGTCGTTACCATGGTAATTGGAAGCTTCAGTGAGCAGAGGGGAGAGTCCGTTAAAGGTTAAGATGTCAGGGATTGGCCGAAATGTTCAACAAACAAGGAGAAGGCGTGGCGAGATGGCGATTGCTGATTGGACATTGCAGAAATAACACATCACTGGTTGGTTAAACGTGGTGTGTGCGTATCTCGGACACGTACTCCCCATGTTCTCATCTGCTCGTGCTAATTAGCTGTTTGCCTTAGAGAGCAGTGTTGCTCGCCAAGCCATTAGCCAAGAAAACTGTCCCCACAAATCTCAGCACTGAAGATAAACAAACACGCAGATAGCTATTCACTGTTCCTGTATCCATGGAGATGATTTGATTTCTCTAATAACCTTTCTCCAGATCTTTTAAGTGATGTGTTCATAGTGAAATAACATGCTTTCTCAGCTTAAAAATGGCCAGTTTTGAGAAAGTGGGGGCATATTTATCCTTCATTGTTCTATTTTCCTTGGAGCACCATAATAAGGCATCCACCACTGCCGACAACCTCACATCAGCAAACCAGTTATTACCTGTGCTGCTTTAATCCAGCCCTGTGTACACGTCTAAATCCAAATGGCTTTTGGTTATTTGATTTGATGCATGTTTATAATGAAGAATGTACTTTATTAGTGCTCACTAAGAGGCACGAAGGTCAAGTTACATCCAATGGAAACAAAAGTGAAGACTGCACAATAAAGTCTATTAGAAGAATTTGTCAGAATAACTCAATACAGGCTATCTGTGGGTTTCAAAGTGAGGAAAATCTACAACCACTGCCTGCCAATTTAAAAATCAGAACAAAATCTTCCAATGTAATAAAGGACTTTAATATTTGTGTCCAACGGCAGGAAAACCAATACCAAGTCGTCGCGGAGGCGTTTTGAGTTATTCACAGATTCTGAAAGTACAGGTTCTAAGCTTTCCAATGATGTCTTACATGAGAAAATCTGACAGTATTTGGTCTCTTCAGCCTTCCTTGCCTAACAAGCATTTTTGAAATTAAAAATGTATGTTTTTAATGTCACTAATGCTGTTCTCTGAAACATGGAGAGGCTTCATCATGATCTCAACTAGCACATTATGCAAAAAAAAACGAAAATCACACACACACACAAAAAACGCATTTCCTGAGAATCTGTAATGCCGACATGTGCCCTCAGCTTCCGTGGTGGGACACATTTTAAGTTGGTGTGCCAACTTAAAATATTGATAAAAGGAGAAATTAAATTTGTCAACTGACGAAGCACCTCGGATGAGTTGCGAAACGTTTTCGACCAAATAAAGTTTGTCCAGTTGACAAATTGAATTTCTCCTTTTATCATGGATTCTACCTGGACGACTGAGGGATTCTTCACAAATCTTAAAGGTCCCATGGCATGAAATTTTCACTTTCTGAGGTTAATGTGAGCTCCCCTACCCTGTTTAGCCCCCCATGGTTAAAAGTTGTGAAATGTCTAAACTGAGCATTTGCGATCCTTTTCTGCGTTACAAAAAATCGGATCTCAAACGGGCGATTTTGAACAAGGCACCTTATTGACGTCAGATCGAAAAAAGAAATGCAAATGCAGTTCCACCCCCGTCTGTCTGTACTCAGCGTCTCTGTAAATCACGCCCAGAGAGTTTGGACTGCGAATGCACTAGGCAATGCGAAATGCGTTTTTTTATTTGCCTGGAGGCACGTCCGAGTGTTTCTAGGCTCGGAAGTCCTTTATCTGAGCCTCTGGACCTTTGAACAGCAGTGGTTTAATTTTATTTTCTGTGGAAATGTGTTTATTTTTCAATGGAACACTTCAAATCTCTCCCCCCGTGCAAAAACAAGGAAATGGATCAGAGAGCGCTCAGAGCGAGAGCGGAGCGTTTGGCCACGCCCCCACCCTCTACTATTGGCCAGCTCTTTTCTCCTCATTTGCATTCAAGCAACAACACCCATTATAGAGTGTTCAGAGTGAGAAAAATTACTCTTTCTCATCTTATCTCTGTATCTCATGCACTGAGTGTTGATTTTGAAGAAGGATTCATTTACAGTATTAGGGAACCATTAAGGAGCCATATAAAAGCATCAAGAAGTACCATGTCATGGGATCTTTAAGAACTTAAAATATTACCTTGCCCATTTTTACATTATTAAAAGTGCATTGTGTAACTTTTCTGATGGAGGGTCTGTCACCTGCTTTTTTCCATGAATATGTCATTGCTCTGGTTAGAGTGTTTCACAGTATGACATTAAATAGCTCTACCTTACATTTATTATATTTTATAGCTCAAAAATACCTAGAAAAACAGGAATTCTGACTGGAAGTGGGGTTGCCTCTACACAGACCTGACCTGTAACTTGGTCTGGTTTGGCCTCCATGAAAATAGAAAGGTTTAATACCATCCTGTGAAACATTCCAGATAAAGCAATAACATCTCCATGGAGAAAAGTATTTCACGGACCCTTCACCAGAAAAGCAATGCACCTTTAATTAAGGGCCACATTCGGCTGAGATTTAAATGTACTCTTTTTAAAGATGACCCAGTGAAGCACTCTACCTCAAAGTCTGAAAATCTTATATCTTTGGATGAGTACAAGTCCTCAAAATACAAGATGCCGAAACTGGCAATATAGAAATGGAGCATTTCTCATTATCAAACCAACACAAGTAGGCTGGTCCAACTTGCCACATGGAGAGAGGAAAGGCCATCCCATCTTGACAAAAGCAGCAGAAAAAGAGAGACAGATAGAAGAAGCGTACGCCCTCCAAATGGCGCTGTCAGAAGATAAGGAGAGCTATTTGGTTGTGGCTGAGACGGCAGAGCTGGGTCATGCATCGCTACATTTGACAAGCACTCAGTCTTCTGTCACTCTGCGGACCCCCTTATCAGCTCCGGCCTGGCAATGCAAGCCCACCATATTTCCTGGAGAAGCATGCATGATTTCTGAACACATTCTCCATGTCCTGCAGTCTGTTATTAGAAGTGTGATATGAGCTCTACACTCTGAATACATTGGTCTCCTCGTGTCCCTGTGGTATGAAGCTCCTCTCCACTGCGCTATGCTTAGTTTATGATCCAATACCAATTTATATGTTAATTATATCACAGGACAAATCAAACAAGGCTTAATGTAAGTTTGCGGATGCCGAAGTTGGTTGCATCTTCTTTATTGGTCTTGTATCGCCTCCTCGGAAACATGCGCTCGCTCGGGCCATCTGCAGTCTGCGCACGGAGCTGACACAGGTTAGGCTGATGATAGCAGATGTCATTTAATGTGATCTCCAGGGGGGGAAGTAAAGGGGCTAAGGCTAATGGAGAGTGGAGCAAATCTGATTTCTGTTTGACAACATTGTGCGCTTTTCGAAGTGCACCTGGCAGATTGGTTTGAACTGAGCAGGCAGAGCTGGATGGAAGCTGTAGATTGTCAACAAATAGAGTCAGGTGCATGCTGAATGTGTCGGCCAATTTACAGCTTGTTTGTATTTTCAGACTGAATAAACATAGTCATAATCACTTAATGTACATAATCGTTTTGTAATAACAATAATAATAATTCATTTCATATTATTATGTAGCTTCCAAACATAGCTGGAGTTGTGTTTTGTTTCCTTCACACATGTTTAACACACAAACCCTGCATATTTAGGCTGAGTTCTTCTCTCAAGCTGAAAACACCCTGTTCCACCTTGTGATGTCATGTGGTAATACAGGAAGTGCTCCACTGTGTTTTCAAATTCCATACACCTTCACCAGACTCTTTGGATGATTTCAATCCCAGAATTTCAAATCTCGACTGAACTAAAGGTAAAAGTAGCTAACTTGAAAACAACCACTACATGACATCACAAGGTGGAAGAGAGCATTTTTAACTTTAACTAAAGGGTAAAGGGTTAAAGGGGTTACTAAAGGGTTACTCAAACTTGTGTGAATGATACAAAACGCAACTCCAGGAATGTTTTTGAGGAGGCAACATCATTATAACATGGCTTAAAGCTCCCCGGAGTCAGCTTTATGTAATATACTGTAGCAGCTTTAGCAGCAATGTGAAATTACAGTGAGAAAAGGACTGAGAAAATGGTGGCTATAGTCAGTTACAGTGAATATGCAAATCTAAAGAAATATGATGTGAGTTTGCAAATGTCCAAAGAGTCCAGCTGTTGCAGATGGATGGGTAAAGTGTTCCAGAGTTTGGAGACAGAGTGGCTGAATGCTCTGGTCCCGATTGTGGTCATTTTTTGACTGTGGAAACTGAGAGGAAACCAGCACACCAGGTATTTTATTATTTTTGGTATTCTGTTCAAAATATTTCTAGTTAGATTAGAAAGATTGATGTCATTTTTTTTTAACAGCTGTTCATCTTGATTTTTCGTTGCATATTTCTATTCTTGAACTTTGCATTGCAACCATAGACTGTATATATATATATAAATGGACACAACTGACCCATTACCTGCTGCGTTCCAGATACAATAGGAAGTGGTCACGGAGGCGCTTCCATCTCCAATTGACTTAATTGCTGCAGTGAGCCTCATCATTTTGGTCATAAAATGTTTGTATTAACCAGTGCTGCATGATCCTGGTGTTTTATTTATTTCATTCCTGTTCCTAATATGGACATGGCTCCAAGTTTGATCCTATAACTGTAAGCCTCTAGCCTGGGAATTCCCAGGCCGCTTCCGTTCGTTTCGAACTGGAAGGCGGCCTGGAAACTCGTCCAAGCGAGAGTCCCAGATTTAGGGCCCCAATCAGAGAGCGGGGGAGGTGTGGCAAGACGGTGACGCGTACTACATGACAAACGGAAGCTTGTAGTTTGAACTGACAACTGACATGATTGGCTATGGACTTACGTATACGCTCAATGATAGACATTCATAACGTCCAATAAACGGCCGTTGGCAATCGCTAACCACACCTCCGCTACGGGATTTTTCGAAGCGAGTTTCCAGACCCATATCTCACTTGTGATATGGTCAGGTGTTAACCAGACTAGTAAGCCTCGTGAGCTTCCTTTGACTGGAGCCGAATGCTATCCACTTCTTTATACAGTCTATGGTTGCAACACTGGATGTTCATCATTGTGGGATAAATAAAGGTCTTCTTATAGAACAGGCTTTACATCTTTATACATTCAGTCCACATCCTCTGGCAATTTAGTATGCAAATCATTGCATTCTCTTGCTTCATATTAAAGATGCATTTGCAGTTACCCATGCAATATTAATCATATTTTTTTCATCATTATTCTAAATGACAAATGGAAATAGCATGGTACCATTACGCATCAATCAAGCAAGATAAAATAACATTGCGCACTGTCAAAAACAAGTGTTCATAACAAGGCTGCCCTATAAAGGTCAGAAGTACATACAGTAGGTTTGGAGATGATGAGACATGATGACAGTAGAGAGGAGCCAGGCTCAGGAAGGACACAGTGAAACCTCCAGCTGCATACACATACGCTACCAAACCTCAGGAACAGATTAGTCTCTGTCAGTGGTCGTAAAGTATTCTGTCAGCTCGGGATGCAGTGGCTTGATTAGCAGCTCCTTCTCCTGTCTCACTGCCAACACCAATTTTCTTTCTAGACTCTGATCTGAATAGGGGCTTAACAGTGTGCCCAAAAAGACTACCTCACTGGTAATTTAGCCTCAAATAGAAAAATTGACCGCTATGTTTTAACAGTGCGCTCTGTGGGCAGGAGGTAATCAGACACAAATCTGTCTAGTGTTAATCAAATCAGGCCCTGTTTTTATCCAGTGAGAAGTGCCCTACTGTTGGAGCAATAAGACTGCTCCAATATGTGTCTCCGATCACACCAAGAAAGTTACATGTACATGGGAAACTGACAGTGTTTTATTATTGAAGTTATGTTAATGAACTTAAACATAAAACATATGCATGACGGATTGTAGCCGTGGGCTTATTTTCATTTGCAGCACCCACATTTAGATTTACACACTTACCCACACCAGCATAAAGAGACAAGGCAATGAAAAGTGATGCCAATAGACACAACGTCAGTATGTACCAATAGGCCCGTCACGATAATTACTATATCGACTTTTTGTTCAATACATGACAGATGGAGCAATTATTTTTGGGGGGTTCTTTTTCTTTGCTCCAGTGGGAAACATTTGGTAATTTTTCTGTACTACGATCAGATTTGATCTGTAGAAGGCCGAATTATTAACTTCTATCTTCATTATAGATACAAACAAACTATGTACAGCTCTGGAAAAAAATAAGAGACCGCTGCATTTTTTTCTGAAATCAGCATCTCTACATGTATTACAGCCATTCCATTCCAGCGTCTGTTGAATTCCAACACAAACACAAAGCTGTGCTACTTCTCTTCTTGCACCAGGAGTGGAATAAAGTCACCCAAGAACAATGTGAAAGACTTGTGGAGAGCATGCCAAGATGCATGAAAGCTGTAATTAAACAGTGTAAACATTAGTATTATGTTGTTTTAAAATGAATTTGATCTTGTTTCTTTGCATTGTTTGACGTTTGAAAACCTTTTTTTTTTTTGTTATTTTGACCATTCGTCATTTTCTGCAAATAAATGCTCTAAACCAGAGGTCTTCAACAGGGGGGTCGCGACCCCTACGGGGGTCGCAGAGGTACTGCAGGGGGGTCGCGAAATCTTTTGATTTCACTTTAAAATAATATAATTTTATATTTTATACTGTAAAATACAGTATTAACCTGTGTATTATTTCCTTGTATTGGATGTACCATAACAGAGTAGCAATGTTTATACATGACACTGAGCTCAATTTAATATAAAACACAATTCTATGCCGTATATATAGTAGGGGGTCCCTGGCCCAGTTCGCCATCTGTTTGGGGGTCCCTGGCCTGAAAAACGTTGAAGACCCCTGCCCTAAACAATAATATTTTATTTGGAATTTGGGGGAAATGTTGTCAGTAGTTTATAGACTCAAACAAAAATGTTCCTTTTGCCCAAACACATACCTATAAGTAGTAAAATCAGAAAAACTGATAATTTTGCAGTGGTCTCTTATTTTATTCCAGAGCTGTACTTATTGCAGCTCAAGTTACTTGAAACCATATTATACATTTAACTTTTTTGAGATTATTCTACATGGTTTGTTTTCAGTATTATCATTTATTGTCTATATGTTCTTCAGCAATATTTCACACTTCAAAAATGTATTTGTTATTGTGACAGGCCTATGTACCAGAGCTGAAATTGAACCGACAACTTTAAGATCAGTGGGTGAAAATCACTACTCCAAGTCTATTTGAGTTGTTCATTTATAAAGTTATTTATTTATAACATAGTTTATCCCATTAATAGAGAAGAACCATAGACTGTATAAAGAAGTGCCCTAAGGGAGTGTGATGTCACCCATAGTGTTTGGCTCCAGTCAAATGAAGCTCAACATGCTACAGTTATAGGAGCAAATTTACTTGCGTACAGAATAGCGAAATAAAAACAGGATCACGTAGAGTGGCTTAATATGAACATTTTAAAGGTCCCAGGGCATGAAATTTTCACTTTCTGAGGTTTTTGAACGTTAATGTGAGCTCCCCTACCCTGTTTAGCCCCTCCCATGGTTAAAAGTTGTGAAATGTCTAAACTGAGCATTTGCGATCCTTTTCTGCGTTACAAAAAATTGGAGCTCAAACGGGCGATTTTGAACAAGGCACCTTATTGACGTCAGATCTAAAAAAGAAATGCAAATGCAGTTCCACCCCCGTCTGTCTGTACTCAGCGTCTCTGTAAATCACGCCCAGAGAGTTTGGACTGCGAATGCGCTAGGCAATGCGAAATGCGTTTTTTTATTTGCCTGGAGGCACATCCGAGTGTTTCTAGGCTCGGAAGTCCTTTATCTGAGCCTCTGGACCTTTGAACAGCAGTGGTTTAATTTTATTTTCTGTGGAAATGTGTTTATTTTTCAATGGAACGCTTCAAATCTCTCCCCCCCGTGCAAAAACAAGGAAATGGATCAGCTGAGAGCTCAGAGTGAGAGCGGAGAGTTTGGCCACGCCCGCACCCTCTACTATAGGCCAGCTCTTTTCTCCTCATTTGCATTCAAGCAACAACGCCCATTATAGAGTGTTCAGAGAGAGAAAAATTACTCTTTCTCATCTTATCTCTGTTTCTCATGCACTGAGTGTTGATTTTGAAGAAGGATTCATTTACAGTATTAGGGAACCATTAAGGAGCCATATAAAAGCATCAAGAAGTACCATGTCATGGGATCTTTAAAATGAATTTGATCTTGTTTCTTTGCATTGTTTGACGTTTGAAAACTTATTTTTGTTTGTTATTTTGACCATTTGTCATTTTCTGCAAATAAATGCTCTAAATGATAATATTTTATTTGGAATTTGGGGGAAATGTTGTCAGTAGTTTATAGACTCAAACAAAAATGTTCCTTTTGCCCAAACACATACCTATAAGTAGTAAAATCAGAAAAACTGCTAATTTTGCAGTGGTCTCTTATTTTATTCCAGAGCTGTACTTATTGCAGCTCAAGTTACTTGAAACCATATTATACATTTAACTTTTTTGAGATGATTCTACATGGTTTGTTTTCAGTATTATCATTTATTGTCTATATGTTCTTCAGCAATATTTCACACTTCAAAAATATATTTGTTATTGTGACAGGCCTATGTACCAGAGCTGAAATTGAACCGACAACTTTAAGATCAGTGGGTGAAAATCACTACTCCAAGTCTATTTGAGTTGTTCATGGGATCTTTAAGACCAAAATGACAAGACTCACTGCAGCAGAAGAGCTCCAGTATGTTTTCAAACTTCATACACCTTCACCAGAATCATTTGGATCATTTCAGTCCTGGTGCCCATCTCTACTGAACAAAAGATAAAACTTGTAAACTACTGCTACATGACATCACAAGGTGGAACAGAGCATGTTAAGCTTTGGAGCTATAAACAGACTAACAATAAAAGGTTAGTCAAACATGTGTGAATGAAACAAAACACAACTCAGGGAATGTTTGCGAGGAGGTAAAATCATTATAACATGGCTTAAAGCTCACAGGACTCAGTTTTGTGTACTCTAGAAACTTTAACAACAATGTGAAATTACAGTGAGAAAAAGACTGAGGAAATGGTGCTTATAGCAGACTGCAGTGAATATGCAAATTTGAAGAGGTATGTTTTGAGTTGTGGTTTTCAAAATGTCCAAAGAGCCCAGCTGTCGCAGATGGATGGGTAAAGTGTTCCAGAGTTATAGGAGCACATTTACTTACTTACAAATAGCGAAATAAAAACAACAGGATCACATACAAATGTTTAATGTGAACATTTTAAGACCAAAATGAGGAGGCTCACTGCAGCAATTACAGAGAGAGATGGGTGACAATTTTCCAATGTAACGTCAAGTGGAAGCAGAGTCAAAGGAGCTGGAAGTGCCTCCATGAACACTCCATATTTAGAACACAATGGCTAGCGGGTTAGCTACGTATGTCCATTAAACAGTCTATGGGGAGAACCTAGAAAAAAGTAAATGACAAGAAAATCTGTAATGTTAATGTTTATGTAATAACTTTTTCCTCCCCCACTTATTAAAGATCCCATGACATGGTACTTCTTGATGCTTTTATATGGCTCCTTAATGGTTCCCTAATACTGTAAATGAATCCTTCTTCAAAATCAACACTCAGTGCATGAGAAACAGAGATAAGATGAGAAAGAGTATTTTTTCTCTCTCTGAACACTCCATAATGGGCGCTGTTGCTTGAATGCAAATGAGGAGAAAAGAGCTGGCCTATAGTAGAGGGTGGGGGCGTGGCCAAACTCTCCGCTCTCCGCTCAGAGCTCTCAGCTGATCCATTTCCGTGTTTTTGCACGGGGGGAGAGATTTGAAGCATTCCATTGAAAAATAAACACATTTCCACATAAAATAAAATTAAACCACTGCTGTTCAAAGGTCCAGAGGCTCAGATAAAGGACTTCCGAGCCTAGAAACACTCGGACGTGCCTCCAGGCAAATAAAAAAACGCATTTGGCATTGCCTAGCACATTCACAGTCCAAACTCTCTGGGCGTGATTTACAGAGACGCTGAGTACAGACAGACGGGGGTGGAACTGCATTTGCATTTCTTTTTTCGATCTGACGTCAATAAGGTGCCTTGTTCAAAATCGCCTGTTTGAGCGCCGATTTTTTTGTAACGCAGAAAAGGATCGCAAATGCTCAGTTTAGACATTTCGCAACTTTTAACCATGGGGGGACGGGATAGGGGAGCTCACATTAACGTTCAAAAACCTCAGAAAGTGAAAATTTCATTCCATGGGACCTTTAAACATAATATGAACATACTAATAAAGAAATGGTCACGTTGTTACAGTGACCAAAAACAGGTGTATGAACAGATAGTGCAAACACCACCTGATTACACACTATGCGTGGCTGGATGCTCACAGCAGCAAACAGTAGAACAAACAGAAATGAATTGCCCTAGCCATACAGACATGCTTGAGATGGACTAATGGCTATATATTTTCATTGAGATGCCAAGTGTGCGGAATGAGAAGTAGTGATTGGGTATGCATCATGCACTCCCAACATCCCCTTATCTGCAGCACTGACACAAGAAGCCCATAATTAAATGTGACTGCTGTCATCTTTCCAACTCAAACAAATGAAACACAGACACACTCTCTCTCAAGGGCCTTTATGAAGTAGCACCCTCTTGTCAAGTGACTTTAAGGTTTGACCAAAAAAGGCTGTTGGATAAAACACATCAAGATGCACAGTGGCAGATCAAAGATGAGCACTTACTGAACATGCATTGCAATGTGGACTAATGTAAACAGTTAATCAAAGAGGAATCTGCTACTACTACTGCAACACTACTCTGCTATTATCAGTGATGGGAAGAATAAAATGTATTTAGTTACAGAATACTCAAATTTATATATATTTTTTAACATATTCAGATACAAAGTCCAATCAGAGTACTGCATTCTGAATACTTAGACCTCTTTCACACAGAGTTGCATTATATTACAGTGTATTACATGATGATTTTTGTTGCACTGTTTATGTATTTATGCATTTCAAGGGCAGCGTTTTCTTTTTCTCAATAACATGCAATCCAAAGCTGAAAAAAAGTTACTGTACCAGAATAGTTGCTCAAAATTAGTATTCAGAATACGTATTTTGATATGTGGATTTAGTTACTTCCCAACATTACTATTATTAAGACAAAACAAAATGTACAACTTCTACTCTTACTTCTACTACTTAAAAATATTGCTAAGCCTCTTTCTGCTATAGACCATAATGTGATAACTGTCCGAGTATACTTTAAAACTGGAGTAGACAATTGATCACAAAATCTACAAAAAATACAATACTTTTACTACAACTAATGAGTTAACACAAAGTAACTACTACATGTTTCTACAACTTACTATATAACAAAACATACCACTATATGCACCGCTTTTATGCCTGCTGGTAAAACTACTATTTTACAAAAAACATTACTAAGCCTCCCACAATAATACAATTACTGTGTATCCTTTAAAACTGCAGTACACATTTAATTAAAAAGACGGAGTAAAAAGTGATATAAAATGTCCAGTCTGAGTGTTCTTCCCACCACAGTAAATGACTCTCTCACTGTGGCTCATTACTGCAAGCGGCTCCTGTCAATAATGAGTAAGCAGCCCTTAATCTAATTTGACAGAGAGGCCACAGTTCTGCTGGAAAAGCCGTCCTCTTCAGAAAAGAAGGCAATGCACTGCTCCCACACACACTTCACAAATGGACGAGCAGACAGCACAAACCATTAGCACACAGGTTTAAACAGGCTATGCAGGGGCACACCCTGCTCAGAGCATTCGAACTCAAACCACTTGAACTATATGTGGAAATATAACATTTATTGTCATGTTATACAGGCTCAAAGATGGATGCCCTTCAGTTCCAATGCATTTTTGCAGGCTTAGTGCTGACACAAGCCCTGGGAGCAGGACATAGTATTTGCACTCTGATGTTGCTAAGATGAATTAAAGGACAGTGAAGTCTATGCCATAATCCATTGACTGTGAGTGATTTCATTATTGATGCGTGGCTACTTGGTTTTGCTGAGTGACCCCAGTTGAGTGTCCTGAGTAAAGCCCAGAGGACACAACCTGCGGCCCCTCTTCCTCCTCTTCCTCCACACTGCCCTGTTGCCATCAGACTGTGCTGTCAGCCGGCCCCGAGACGTTAATGCGATCTGATCACTTTTAGGCCATTGCGTCACCCTGCGTTGTCCCCCACCTCTCCTGTAATGTCAAGGGCATATATATGCAGCAGTGACAGAGAGGAGGAGCTGTGCTCTGGAGCTCTGCGACCATCAACCATCCCAAACCAGAGTTTGGAGACCACTTAGGCTCAGTAGGTCATTCATTATTTATCCTTCTTCTCAGTTCTGCTGGACATTTCAATTCAGCCCAGCAGGAAAAGGCAAAAGAAAGTCAAGTGCCCCTTTTAAGTTCAGAAGTGCACATTTTATTTCTAAATAGTGGAAAGATATATTTTTTATTTGATTGACTTTATTACACACACACAATCTCACACAGAAGAAATTGTCCTCTGCATTTGACCCATCCTGTTATTAGGAGCAGTGGGCAGCACATGATTGCGCCCGGGGACCATCTCCATGCTCTTATTGCTTAGGCTTGGTCAGGACCTAATCTGACCTATTCATATGTAGATCACAATGCTGCAATGAAAGCCACCAAGATATGAGAAATTAAGAAAAAAAAGTTAAACTTACAAATATGAATTATCCGTATTATTAGAATCATATTAATTAATTAAGATAAGATAAGATAAGATATGCCTTTATTAGTCCCACAGTGGGGAAATTCTAAAGCGTTTCTGAATAAACTGATCTCAGCAAAACACAAAACAAAGCATAAAATATATACCAAGTCATGAACTTCCACACTGGCTTCTGTAATAAGAAACAACTCTAACATGAATAGATTACATTTGTAGACATTTCTGGGGGACAGGTCATTGAGAATCAGAAATGATCCAGCACATATAATTTAAATGCAATCCTGCTGACCGCTGGCCACAGGACAAACACCTCAGCACAGGTAGATGAGGTGTGCAGAGACGATGAGCTCTTTCCGGGTCAGTGGAGACCCATTCGTCTTTTACACCTGTCTGTGATCACATATGCAAATCTAATTAAATATTGAAAAATCACTCCAAATCCATACCGATCACCGCAAGAGAACTCTGACACTTAAGTGAGATGACAAGTGAATCACAACATCTGCCTCCCAGCTGCTGTTACGTAATCCTGGATTACCCCCACTGTATTAACATCAGGTCTAATGATCTCTAATGGAATGAAGGGCACAATGCAGTATAGAAAATGATGTGCATTATAACTAAGGATTAAATTTAACCTACAGATTCACTGTCAAACCAACATAAGAAGCCTGCTGCAGAGTATAATGAGTACTAAATGAGGACACTGCCTATAATCCATCTTCCTTCTGCTGCAGATCTCAAACATGTTTTAAAATGCATTTACAATGTTTTATACATGAGAGGAGAATCACTGGAGCACGCACGGGCACATATGGCTTCAGCTTCCATGTAGCTGGTAGGGCAATCTGTGCTGAAATGATATAAATTATCTGAACAAGGCAAGTCCATTTCTCTACTCAAGATAAAACTGCTATCGACCTCCCCATTAAAAAGCCAGCAACAAAGAATCCTAAAGTATTTCTAAATTACACTAATGTCTGAGCCAGTGAAAGAAATGTGAGGCGACCCGGCTATACATGTAGAATCAAGGGTGAATACAGCGTTCCCTCTTCAAATCTCCAGAGCAAACTAAGCCTGCTACATAGTGATTATCTTATGGATTAAGATTTGAGCGGAATATTCCCTCTGTTGAAACTCTGCTAATTTATTTGAACTTGGGAGGGACTTGTAACCTACTGTGATCAAGGGTAAAAAAAAACAAAACCATAATATATTAATTTACTGTGGTTTCTCTCACAATACCAAAATTTGATATGACAAAAGCTTTATTGCCAATACTGATTTTAATACCGCCATGAAAAAACAAATCCCCAGTTGCTTTAAAGGTCCCATGGCATGAAATTTTCACTTTCTGAGGTTTTTGAACGTTAATGTGAGCTCCCCTACCCTGTTTAGGCCCCCCCCCCATGGTTAAAAGTTGTGAAATGTCTAAACTGAGCATTTGCGATCCTTTTCTGCATTACAAAAAATCGGAGCTCAAACGGGCGATTTTGAACAAGGCACCTTATTGACGTCAGATCGAAAAAAAAAATGCAAATGCAGTTCCACCTCCCGTCTGTCTGTAAGCATCTCTGTAAATCACGCCCAGAGTGTTTGGACTGCGAATGCGCTAGGCAATGCGAAATGCGTTTTTTGATTTGCCTGGAGTCACGTCCGAGTGTTTCTAGGCTCGGAAGTCCTTTATCTGAGCCTCTGGACCTTTGAACAGCAGTGGTTTAATTTTATTTTATGTGGAAATGTGTTTATTTTTCAATGGAACGCTTCAAATCTCTCCCCCCGTGCAAAAACAAGGAAACGGATCAGCTGAGAGCCGAAAGCGGAGTTTGGCCACGCCCCCACCCTCTACTATTGGCCAGCTCTTTTCTCCTCATTTGCATTCAAGCAACAACGCCCATTATGGAGTGTTCCAGAGAGAGAAAAATTACTCTTTCTCATCTTATCTCTGTTTCTCATGCACTGAGTGTTGATTTTGAAGAAGGATTCATTTACAGTATTAGGGAACCATTAAGGAGCCATATAAAAGCATCAAGAAGTACCATGTCATGGGATTTAAAATCTGCCCCCCTCAACCATCAGCATCACTTATGTGCTTTCATAGAAATGTAAGGTGGGTGAAGAAGTGTCTGGCCTGAGAGCACAACTACAGTATGCACTAGAGCCATTGCTGCCCCAGCATATTTTAGCCAGGGGCAGCAATGGCTCCCATTTCAAACCATGCCCAACCCTGCTTAGCCACTGATATCAGACAAAATGTGCATAAGGTCATTTGCAAATCATTTTTTACCAAAGAAAAAACAAATCAACAAATAATTGTAACTTTTGTCACCTGACCCAGCAATACTATTGCCTCTGCTTCTATTTGTATGCTAGTCATGGATTCATTTGGAGGACCGTTTTCTCCATTCAAAAGATATAATATTTAGTTTTTCGTTAATCACTATGGCAACAGTTCAATAGTTTTCATCATTCTGGACCCACAGATACAAGAATAATAAAACATCTTGTCCTTACTGGCCAGCCCCAATGTCTTGGGCTGCTACTGCTGCTGCTTGTGCAATGGGCCTGTCTGCGTCATCATCAGTCTGAGTCATCTCATTTTAATATGCTGCTGTGATGAGCTGCGGTGAGGGCGGGGGTCCCAGGAGAACCCACTGGGAGACATGTGGTTAGCTGCTCCTCTTCTACACTGCACATTAGAGGGATCACGCTATGGCCCGGTACAGAGGCGAGGTGATGCCTTCTCCTCCTTCATCTTTCACTTCTGTCACATTGGCTGAGTCTCTGGAGCACACATTAAGAGATTAGTTTGACATATGCACGTGAGCTTTCACACATCCCTGACCTCCACATGTGACCAACCAGCAGGCCTGTCATTTGGGCTCCAGGCTGTATGCAGAACCATGTACTATGACATGTAAAAAAGTACTGCTGAATACATAAATATAATGTTTTTTTTTTGTTTTTTTTGTTTTTTACATTTTGGTTATATGAATCTTGTCAGAGCAGGGGTAAAAACATATAAGCCACATGTAAAATGAGACTACACCACAGACAGATTGATAAAGCAGTACAAATAGATTTGTCTGTAAATTGAATAAATACTTAAACTACAGAGGGGCCCATGTATCACCAGTGCTACACATACCACATTTTGAGAAACACTACTTTAAAGGGCCCATATTATGCCATATTCTGATCTATGTTATAATGTTTCCTCATCAAAACATACCTGGAATTGCATTTTGTTTCATTCAGCAGTGAAATCGCAAACATAAAACACTTTGTTCCACCTTATGCCGTGTGGTGATATAGGCAGTTTTGTCCATACACCTTCACTTGAATCATTTGGATAATTTCTTCTCTCTACTGAACTGAAGGGAAAAGGTAGCTGGTAACATGAAAACTACTTCATGACATCACAAGGCGGAACAGAGCACCAATAATAAAGGATTACGCAAACACATGTGAATGAAACAAAATGCAACTCCAGGAATTTTTTGATGAGATAACAATACTATAACATGATTTAATGCTCACAATTCAGTCAATTTTGCATATTCAAATAATGAATTTTAAATGAGTATAGGATAGTTGCCAGTCACAGAGCAGTTTTCCTTTAGGATGAGGCCAAAGAGTTAAGGAAAAGGGAAGTCCTGCAATATTTCTCCCCACGTTCTCCATAGCCAAGACCCTCTTGAGTATACCACCCCCATCTGTTCATCCATATAAACAGATGTCTCCTCCAGAAGCAGCCCAAAATGCATCACTCTCTCAGCACAATATTGGTAAGAAATCAAATGAGCGCTGCCTCAGGCCTGTCTGAGAGATGCAGGGAGTTGGGGACATATGAAAGAAAATAGTGCTTCTATACTGCCGGTTCTTTTATTCAGCAAAATCTCAGGGCGCCTCTCTGCATTTTATGTCCTAGTTATTGGAGGTATCAAGGTTTACACACTAAACACATTTACATTTTTATCCCTTTGTTTCCGACAATGGCGTTTGAACAATGATGTTTTGGTTTGCATTTTTATGTGCTATGTAACTATTATAAGTATTAAATAATCTAATAATGAGGAAGTGTTGGCTATAGACAAAACATTACATAAATATGAGTATTTTTAGATCGTATAGTGACTTTAATGGTCCTCCTGTCGTATATTTGACCCTTGCATCAGTTAGTGCTTCTGGACAGCATGTCTGTAGCAAAGGGCATCAACAGGGCACTGCCCGGGGACCCATTGCTGGATTTTGGTAAGGCGCTATGATGCACACATTATTGTTTTGCACTCAAGAAACACATAATTATTCAGTATTATACTATTCAGTACAGAAATGTGTTACTATTCTCCATATTTCACCCTAACTGAGGCACATCTTAAACCCACTAGCCACCAGCTGGACATGTTACCTGCAACCTTTTTTATACATGTATTTCCCTGTACCCCGCCAAGTATTTTATCCATTATAAATTCATCTCTGCTTAGTGGTGTTGTTCCTACATTCTTTAAACAATCTATTGTGCACTCACTCATTAAAAATTTGGAGGCTGAGGTTGTATCAGACTACAGACCCATATCCAAATGACCATTCATGGCTAATATTTTGGAAAAAATTGTATTCTCTCAAGTTTCAGCTCATCTTAAAGATCCCATGACATGGTACTTCTTGATGCTTTTATATGGCTCCTTAATGGTTCCCTAATACTGTAAATGAATCCTTCTTCAAAATCAACACTGTGAGAAACAAAATCAACACTGTGAGAAACAGTGCATGAGAAACAGAGATAAGATGAGAGAGTAATTTTTCTCTCTCCATAATGGGCGTTGTTGCTTGACTGCAAATGAGGAGAAAAGAGCTGGCCTATAGTAGAGGGTGGGGGCGTGGCCAAACTCTCCACTCTGGGCTCTGAGCCCTCAGCTGATCCATTTCCTTGTTTTTGCACGGGGGGAGAGATTTGAAGCGCTCCATTGAAAAATAAACACATTTCCACAGAAAATAAAATTAAACCACTGCTGTTCAAAGGTCCACAGGCTCAGATAAAGGACTTCCGAGCCTAGAAACACTCAGACGTGCCTCCAGGCAAATAAAAAAACACATTTCGCATTGCCTAGCGCATTCGCAGTCCAAACTCTCTGGGCGTGATTTACAGAGACGCTGAGTACAGACAGACGGGGGTGGAACTGCATTTGCATTTCTTTTTTCGATCTGACGTCAATAAGGTGCCTTGTTCAAAATCGCCCGTTTGAGCTCCGATTTTTTCTAACGCAGAAAAGGATCGCAAATGCTCAGTTTAGACATTTCGCAACTTTTAACCATGGGGAAGGGGGGCTAAACAGGGTAGGGGAGCTCACATTAACGTTCAAAAACCTCAGAAAGTGAAAATTTCATGCCATGGGACCTTTAACAGCCTACATATCTTCAACAAGTTTCAGTCTGGTTTTGGCAAGCATCATAATACCGAATCTGCACTGGCAAAGGTCTACGATGCGATCCATCTCTCACTTGATTCCGGATCCTCAGTTGTGCTAATTCTATTGAACTTAACTGCAGCCTTTGACATGGTAAGTCCTTAAATGGTTCATTTCATATCTGACATGAAGTTCCTTCTCAGTCAAAGTAGCTGAGTGTCTACCCCTGCTCCTGTCATGTGCGGCCTTCCCCAAGGGTCCATCCTAGCGGCTTTTTTATTTTCTTTATACATGCTCCCCCTGGGTTTAACTCTAGAGAAACATCAGATTAAGTACCACCTCCCTGCTGACAACACCCAGCTTTATCTTCCTGTCTCCCCAAAAAATATCTCATCCTTGCCACTCTCTGTGTCTGTCTTGCGGAAATAAAAAACTGGATGTCCTTTAATATTCTCCAGCTAAATGAAAAGAAGACTGAACTTAGTATATTTGGACCTTACACCGACACCCACACATCTGATCTTAGGCCTCTTGCTACAAATTTGCACAGTTCTGTAAAGAACCTTGGTGTTTTTATGGACTCTCTTTTAAACTTTGAGAAGCAAATCTCAAATGTTGTTAAAACTAGCTTTTTTCAGCTAAGACAAATCACTAAATTAAAGCCAAACCTAACACGCAATAATTTTCCCATCCAGCCTCAAAGCCAAGGGAGCCCGAGATTTCTATGTTGTGGCATCTGAGATCACGCTCCTCCCTACCTCACTTTAAAACCCTCCTAAATACAGGTTTGTGAAGAGTCCCTCAGTCGTCCAGGTAGAATCCATGATAAAAGGAGAAATTCAATTTGTCAACTGGACAAAGTTTATTTGGTCGAAAACGTTTCGCAGCTCATCCGAGGTGCTTCGTCAGTTCTGGTTAGAGTGCTGATAGACACTGCTTATATCTAGCTACAGGGAGGAGCTAACTATACCAAAATTATTCTGAAACTATCCCGCCTCTTTGTTTTGAGTTTCTGTCTTTAATATTTCCAGTTGCTCTCGAGCGTCTAGTTTAGCATACCTATTCAAACCCTAATGGTGTTTTCACACCTCTGGACCTGCCCTGTCTGCCCCCTTGTTTCCTTTGTTTGTTTTGATTTAGGTTTGAGAATGGAATTATATATGGGAGACAAATTATGTCTGACTCCCCCATTCCTGTTTAAAGAAGGATTCTCTTTTTTGACAAAAATAGCCTCTTTAACTCCCCTCTCAAACCAGTTCTTTTCCCTGGCTAAAATCTGTACCTCACTGTCCTCAAAAGAATGGCCCGTGGCTTCTAGGTGGAGATGTACGGCAGATGATGGTCCACTCTGGCACGCCCATCTGTGTTGGTACATCCTCTTATGAAGTGGCTGCTTGGTTTCTCCAATGTAGCGCTCACTGCAGTCTTCACTACACTGAATGGAGTAGACCACATTGCTTTGTTTGTGGCTCGGTGTTTTGTCCTTTGGGTGGACGAGTTTTTGTCTTAGTGTTTGTGGGTTTGAAATAAACTGGAATTTCATATTGTCTGAAAATCCTCTGTAGTTTTTTTTTTTTTTTTTTCTGAAAAACTTTATTTGTTATTGTTTGGGGATGTCAGATTATGAGCGAGTTTATTTTCCATTTCTATTACTAATGTCATGTCTGAAGTTCACCCTTGACCTGTGGTGTCCCACAAGGGCCGTTCCTTGGGCCATTTTTTCTGCTGTACATTTTCCAGTTGGTGAAATTGTGAATTGTTTCAAGCATGTATCGTATCATTTGTACACTGATGATATACTAACTTATTGTTCTTTTAAAGAAACAGATGGACAGACTAAATGCTTTTTTAAATGCTCTGCAATGCTTTTCTTGTATCAAAAATTGGCTTGGCTTTGCAACTCAATGATGGAAAAACAGAAACTCCTATTCTGGCACCTGATGAAAAAAATCCTCTAATTAAGGATCGCTCGGCTCACTGAGCCAGTCAGTAAAATCCAGCGTTAGAAATCATGGAGAGCTGTTGGACAAATCATTGTCTTTGGAGGGTCACTGCAGCAAGTGGTTAAAAACTCTTTTTATCAGCTACAGAACATCACTAAACAGAGACCAATTTTATCAAATCTTGAATCTTTAAATGATTGTTCACTCTTTTATTTCATCTCGTTTAAATTTTTGTAATTCTCTTTTTACTTGTTTTAACTGCATCTACACTTAAGCGACTACAACTTGTACAAAACATAAGGTTTTAACAGGAGTAAACAGGCAAACACATCACACCAATTTTATCTTCACTACACTGGCTTCATGTTAAGTTCCGTGTTGATTTTAAAATCATGGTTTTTAACTTACAGAGCTTTAAATGGACAGGCACCACAGTACATCAGTGACTTACTGCGCCCCTACTCCCTCCGGTCCTCAAGTCAGGTCCTCTTGATAGTCCCAAAGACCCGACCTAATGTTTTAATTTAGAGGTACTCCAACACTGATTAGCTAGTTGAGGTTTGGTTTACATCACTGTTTTAGTCTGAGTGTTGGTGATACTAGTGTTTATCTGAAAAGTTCAGTAAACACTAGATTAGCTTATAGTTTTTGGTTTACATCTCCTGACAACTTTGTGACTTGAGGACCTTCAAAAGCCACTGTACAATTTTGTGTTAAACTGTTAATCACCATGGCAATGGCCCTCATTTTTATCATTTTGAAACTCATGTCAGTGGTCATAAACATCTCTCTTGCAGTCCGTCTCACCGGGTGGATGGGGAATTGGCTACAGTAACCTGCCTTGTTTGGCCCATTCCGACAGGGCTATGGTTCGAGTCTCAGGTCTCTATTACACTGTGGGCTGCTCAAAGCCTGAACTGGCAGAGCGCAAGCCAATTACCTCCACTCAGCCAGGCATTTACTGGAGCAACTGGAGCAGTAGTCCAGGCCTGCACCGCTCACTTTGGATTGTGCTCATATAGAGCCAAAGCAGGAGTGACAGGCCACCGTGGGGATAGGGACTCTGTTTTCAGACAAATTCGCACACTAACGTTATCTGCTTATTCAAGCATTTTCTTCTAGTGCAGTGAAGTTTAGAGACCTTAAAAGTCCCCTGGAAAATTACAAATAGGGTTTTATGAGTATATTTTTTACATTGTTTTCACTTAAATGTTCTCATACATTCAGCTGTTTTACTGGAGTTGCCTGCTTGGGAGTTGCTCAAAAGCTCACTTATAAAACATGCGTAGGTAAAACATGTTAAATATATGCTTGATGTGATAGTGTCCAGTCAGGATAAGGCCTGTGGGGCCTTTCAGTGACAAGGCAGACACCCTATATATATGTAATAAACCAGATTCTTACAAAGTTTGAGTTATGCAGGCCAGGCAAAAAAAAAATAAAGAGCCCATATTACACTATTTTCTGATCTATGCTATAATGTTGTTTCCTCATCACAAACATACCTGGAGCTCATTCACACATTCAACACACAAACCCTGCATGTGTTGGCTGAGTTCTTCTCTCAGACTGAAAACACACTGTTTCACCTTGTGATGTCATGTGGTAATACAGGAAGTACTCCACTGTGTATTTAAATTCCATACACCTTCACCAGACTCTTTGGATGATTTCAATCCTAGAGTTTTATATCTCTACTGAACAAAAGCTAAAAGGAGCTGTTAACTTGAAAAGTACCACTGCATGACATCACAAGGTGGAAGAGAGCATTTTTAACTTTGGAAATGTAGATGGAATAATTTTATTATTAGTTACTCAAACTTGTGTGAATGAAACAAAACACAACTCCAGAAATGTTTTTGAGGAGGTAACATCATTATAACACAGCATTTGGATAATTTCAGCCCTGGCATTGCCAGTCTCTACTGAACTAAATATTAAAGGTAGCTGTTAACACAGAAAATGACATCACAAGGTGAAACAGAGCATTATGAGCATTTGGAGACTGACAAGAAAGAGTTACTCAAACATGAATGAAACAAAACACAACTCCAGGTATGATTCTGAGGCAGTAACAACATTCTAACATGTCTATCATTGTAACATGGCACTAATGCTGCATTCAGATGCATAAAACTGAACCTGTATTGTTCTTGATTTGTATATACTGTATGTTTGAGAAAACAAAAATCTCCACAGAAGGATGCAATACTGACAATAAATTTTATAGTTAGTAACTCATTAAATTCACCCAACTGAGAAACATAGTTGTGGTATAAAATATATAACAAATCGTAGTTGTAGGCTAAAAAATAAGGATAAAATAATAAATACTTCAACATGTGAATGAGAAAAACACCAGCCTGGCTTAACAACAGTCACTTAAAACAACTGTGACTCAAAAAAAATGTTGATCTAAAATGATTCACTACAAATTAGGTCTATTCATTAATATAAAAGTGGCACTGTCAGGGATTTTTCCTAATAAAAATCAACAAAGGGAACAAATGAGAAAACAGACACAGAAGTAATTTTACTCGTACGAGGGAGAATGAGGTGTAGAATGTGTTAAGCAGAATGTGGCCTGTTTCCGTCCAGGCCACACACTCAATTCTCAAAGAATACCTCCTCCTTCTTCCTTTTATTTAATCACATAGGAGCGGAAAATTCCCAGCTCAAAAACCAAACTTTCAACAAAGTTCATCTTTACCATACATACATACATTTGTCTAAGCAGTTAACCAGTCTTTATCCTTGTCTCTTCCTATGGTTTCACAATAGGAGATGAACCAACACAAGAAGAGTATAACACTTTGATAATTCGTTAAAGGCACTATATACAATATTCTTTAACAGGCACCTAAAAGCTTTCACCTATAAGACTGCCTTTAACAATCTAATATAATCTAACCTGTTATTACAATTGTGTTTCAACTGAAAGTCTATAATAGAAAGTTTGAAAAGCTCAAACATTAACTTCTTAAAAAGGTCTGTATTCATAGGCAGGACTGAAAATCACGGCTCTCTGTGGACTGCTGTTGGCACCGAATCCAAAGGTACTGCCAAAGCCGTTGTTTTCTAGTTTAGTATTAGAATTTATGGCCTCAATCCAAAAATATGTGCCTTGGACCATCTCTGTCTCTACTTCTCTTGCCTTAGCACTTAGCACTTCCTAGCTGCTAAATGTTTTCTGACAACACTTTGTTTATGCCTTCTTTAAGCTAGAGGCCTGCAGCAGTAAAACACAAATTGATTAAAGCAGTTGCCAAAGCAGTTACACATGAGAGAAATGCAAGCGACTGAGCAAACATCCCATTACAAGCCAGGCTGAAAACAAGTTGCACTGGAAAGCCCAAGGCAACTTTCATACAAATAAAGTGATACTTTATTGATTGTACCAAGTCAGTCTCTCCCTGGACACACAGAGGAGGATCTGAAGCAGTGTTCTAGGTCGTGCTCAAGAACAGAAAAACACCAGCGAAGCCCGCCAACATGGCTGAACCAGGCTGAATACAGTGCTGCACAGAATAAATCATTTAACAACATTAACATTGTGTCTTGCACAAATTCCTCACATCAACATGTGTTTCTTAAAGATCTTTTTGCTTCAAACCACATAAAATGTCCATAATTTCCCCTTCTACTCCAGTGAACAATCCAAGATTCATACGAAAGCAGCTAAAGGAAAATTAGAATTTATTAAGTCATTAAACAGCAAAATAAATAAAAATAAATTAATAATAATAAATAAATACATACATTCATTCATTTTCTTCCGCTTTTCCATTTTCTGGGTCGCGGGGGCAGCAGTCCAAGCAGTGTTCTGCTGCCCAGAACACAATGCACCAGCCCCCATGAATCCTTCCGCAGGTGGTGGGTCCACAGGAGGACGGCTCACGTCGCAACAGGCCTTGATGTATCTTCTGCCATGGGGGCTACCAGTGTCCACAGACACTGGGGCGAGGTGGGGTTAAGTGTCTTGCCCAAGGACACAACGGCAGCGCTCATCTGTGGGAGCTGGAATCACATGCGGTCAACCCGTCAAGAGCGGGATTCGAACCGCTAACCCCTGGATCACGAGACATATGCTCTACCAACTGAGCTACTGCCGCCCCCTTACATATTTACATAAATCAAATTACAACAATATCAATTCCAGCTCCCAACTGAGTTTGGGGAACCTTTGATTTAGATGCATGTATTGCAATGCATGGCATTCGATTAACAGAGATTATCAGTCCTCTAAAAGCAAGGCTTTTTCAGAAAATGTGTGCAATGTGAATTGAACGTCACTTCAAATGACTTCAAATATTTTCCTATATATACATATACTTTATACCCTGGCAAGTGTGTTAACAACTTAGCTCTTGGTGTAAAAGTTGTTTATCTCTGTTTTAGAACTGCTGGAGACTCACAATGAATCATACTTAAACAGCTTGCTCCAGAGGCAAGCATTAAAAAAAGCTATGTTTAAATTACTTCATCAAAGGAACAATGAGCTTTCAAATGAACTATTGAGAGGGAATTTGAATGTGGTACAAACATTATTCTTTTTTCCAATTTGTATACTTATACTTGAATATGCCTGTCTTTCAAATACAAATAATGAACTATTGTGTGCAGGCCCATCAGACGTCAGGGGAGCTCTTACTGTCAGCTCTAAGCCCAGTGGACGCAGAGTGTTGTGACAGAGGCCTTGGCCTGTCCACTGCTCTGCATGTGGAAACATCTCTTTTGTAATCCAATGGCATCGCTCTGTGCCCAGATCCTCATCACCAGCCTGTGTCAGGGATAATTAGGCCAGACTACAATACCCACACTCTCTCTGATACTTTGAGTCTACTCCAAATGTGAAATGATCTCGAGGCTGCATTTCCAACTCAGAGCTATCATCATTATTTAGATGTAATGCAACTATTTTGAGTTTGACTGCTGAATACAACAACCATTTGCAGTTTTGTAAACCCATAATGGATGGTAAACAAAACTACTGTAGCTCAGGAGGTACAATAAATAGAATTAATGGCAGTTTTGAACTCTTACAAGCTAATCCTGATCTTGTGTTCTTGGGCAAGACACCTACCTCACCTATAAGCTCCTGTGCAAATATTTGGCTGTTAGAGGGAACTAGCATGGAACAAATGAATGGCAATAGTGGACAAAATGAAAATAAAATGTTGAACTTGGATGATATAACATGACAAATACAGGGTCAATACAAAAACAACACGCAATTTCTAATATGTACTAATATATCTATATATTTTTTTTCTATAAGCAGCCAACGCAGGTACAACATTTGCTGTATTGTTAATTTAGGAAGTAATTCTTGTTGCATTTAGAAAGTAATTTACACTGGGTTGAAATTTAATCTATACCAATTAGATTCAATTTCAACCCAATTGCGGTGCTCTCTTTGTAAAGGCTCTGGTTAATAGGAAAACATACTCACTGGCTGCAAAACAGATGCCTTATCACAAATGAGCCTCTCTGCTTGATACAGTATCAGCTGAAGTAGTGATTAATTAAGATGCAGCACAGAGGGATCCTAATTAAACTGTGTAGGTCATTCAGTGATTGGCTGGCATGTGGCACATTGTTTGTTCCAAATATTTTAAATATCTTATCACAGCGTTGGTTTTGGCTGATGAGCACAGAAGACGCTGTAATTCACGTGGAGCGGGTGACACTGATAAGATTTGAGGATAAACAGGGCTCCGACATCCAACTCCCTCATCAGGGGGCAGGTGAATGAATCAATTGCATCCCTGTGATTTGTCCTTCCAGTCAAGCAGATGGCAGCATGTGTGCACCTCTCACATAACTGCTGTGTGATTGGGAACAATAATGGGAGACACAGGAAACTACAGAGTACAGTGTACCTGCACATCCCATTGTCATTTAGAATGGGACACAGACAATGTAGCCTCAGACAATCTGGCTGTACTGGGCACAAAGAACTGTCTAAAAATATCTTATACAGTGGTACCTCACCTTACGAAATTAATTCGTTCCAGAAGTGGTTTCGTAACGTGAAAAATTCGTAAGTTGAGTAGCTATTTCAATGGAAAAATCCTGATTTGTCCCAAGGCCCCGATCCAAGTTTTTTTTTATAGTGTAACTTTTTTTTATAGTGTAACATTGTGTTCTGCGTCCTGCGTCCTTTTCTCACATTTGTCTCTCGTTTAAACACTCAAACTTTCATAGATTTTCAACAAAATTATTAATAGTGAAGTGTGGGGGGAAGGGGGAGGGGGGAGAAGACTGCGCTCTGACACGTGTGTGATAGCGCACATGACCCGGCGCGGAGCTGACAGCAGGTCTAGACCAAGGTCTAAACCTGGACTGGACCAGGACTAAACCAGGACTAGACCAGGACTAGACCAGGTGGATTAAAGCGCCGCGCGTGGGTCTATTTCCTGGTTTCGTTTCGAGTCACAGCTGAGGCGAGCCACGTAAGGTGCTCACAGAGCGGCCTGGATAGAACCGTGAGGTTGGCCTCTTCAAGACCTCCAGACTCGTGACCGGGACAATCCTCGGACCCATGCCCGCTTAGGGAGCTCTTAAGGCGGGCTGGCAGTGTCCCCCTGGGTCCCTGGATGTCTGGGGCTCCGTGCCTGGAGGGGCCCTGGAGAGCAGGTCTAGACCGCGGCTCTTGCATGCGAGCAGCGGCTCGCCTGAGCTGTGACTCGAAACAAAACCAGGAAATAGACCCACGCGCGGCGCTTTAATCCACCTGGTCTTGTCCAGGTCTAGTCCAGGTTTAGTCCAGGTTTAATCCTGATTTAGTCCAGGTCTAGACCTGCTCAGTGTCGGGTCAGCTGTCACACATGCCGCTATCACACACGTGTCAGAGCGCAGTTTTCTCCCCCCTCCTCCTTCCCCCCACACTTCACTATTAATAATTTTGTTGAAAATCTATGAAAGTTTGAGTGTTTAAACGAGAGAGAAATGTGAGAAAAGTTTAAATCCAGTCTGAGAAAAGCGTATAATGTGTGTGGCTGAGCGCGCATTATTTGAATTTTTGAGATTTCGCGTTTTGTAACTTGAATTTTCTTTCGTATCTAGAGACCAAAATTTACCGTGAAGGCGTTTCGTAACTTGAAATTTTCGTTTGTTGGGTCATTCGTAAGGTGAGGTACCACTGTACTTCAGGCATCTTTTTTTTTCTGAAATCCTTATATCTGCTTTTGTTTTATTTTTGTGGGCAAATAATATGTATACATTTTGAGGGAACGGTCAATATAATCTGACTTTGAATGCACAATCCAAAATCGAATCTAGTTTGATGCCACTGTGTCACCACATTATGTTAAACTATATGTTGAAACAGACTTAAAATACTTGGTGTTTTGATATAAAAGTAGGCCAAATGTTCTTTGTTACCATATCAATGTTATCATACATTGAAAGATCTACCTTCCTTCTACCTTCAGTTTCAAATGTAAACGACCCTGCTCATCAGGTACCTGGATGTGATGGAGTTGTCTTAGTGTGAAATGGACCTATTAGCACACAGTCCCAGGTGGAATCAGCCTAACAATATCCAGTACAGTTTAATGTCCCTGGTGGCTCTGGTGTCTCAGGTTTTTACTCAAGCTTGTCTGTTGAGCCCGAAAACCTCTCTCTCGTTGGCCATGTCCCCGTGGTGCTAGCTCCAGGTCGTCTGTATCTTCTTAGACATGACTGACTGACCACATCCCTGTGCTCTCACTTACATGGATCACCGTGGGAGCGGCCGCACGGGAGGGGAATAATATCTTCATAAAAAGGTAAAAACAAGGGGAAAGGATGAACACTCACTACCCCATGCCTTTACTGCTGCCTTAAGTCTGTTAACATCTTCCTGCCTAAAGTCATTTGTGTTGAATAGTGAGAAAACTGCAGCATGTATCACCTTCACCCACAAATACGCTGTTTGTGTAAACATGCTCTTGGCCACAAAACTAGCAGATTGAAAAGACTGAATAGATTTAAATGGCTGCTGCAGTTCAGTTAATTGTTGGCTCCGGTTCTCAGGTGATGTTCCCTCTGAAAGGGAAAGCATAGTGTGGACCAGAGTGTTGTTGCCATGACAACAGGCCTATAGATACATATGCCGCATCCCTCCCTCTCTTGCTCGCGCGTTCTCTCCGAGCACATCCAGCTGCTGAAGCCTTTGACTGGAGCATACATCACGCTGGGCAGAGACACACAGCTGCTGAGGAGTTGGCTTGCCAAAAGTGCCTCACAGCCTCTTTCCTTGGCCCAAAACCAAACCCCCAATTTGTTTATGTTATTATGTTAATAAAGGGTAGTATTTCCATATGAATATCAATATTTCAGTAGCAAGTGAGGCGTTGCTGTGAACACAGTGGATCTCTGGCAAGGAGGACAGTGTAATATGAATGGGTTTCCATTTGGAGTGTAATTTCACTCATCTGATTTTCTCTTCCTCCAATGATCTGAAAGGGGGGTATTTTTAGAGCCCAGGTGCTTATCCTCTTTGTGGTGCTGCAGGCTAATGTTAAATGAACACATCAATCTTATGCGTTTGAGAATGGGAGCGTACTTTCACAGTAATGGTAAGGCCCTGCCAGCAGTCTCATTCAAAAGCTCTGGGTTCTTTGGCAAAGTTTGATCTAACCACCATGCGTTATGGCCTTCTCAGTTTAATTCATTCAAGTCACCTTGGATGATGGCAATTTTGACTGAAATCTCTAAACATCAATAATACATTCAACTACAAATGTAGTCTATAAAACATAATGGGCTGCTGTTGGTGGTATCAGGGTGACACCGTAGACCAGATTGTGAATAATACATCACAGAGGCATTTAACGCCCCATTTGTGAGTGTGAACTGTTTGGAAATAGATTCTAAACACATTTCACCAGTAAATGGTTGCTGCACATTGTCTGTCAACATAAGGCGTGGTTATGTTAAGTGCTTTCAGTCTACTAATCAAAGTGCAACTGATGAATCAATCAAAAGAGTGAGAGATGAGTCCGCCATCACCGAGCCATCTAAACAGCAGAGCGAGGAGGGTTAGCCATCTTTAATGTGCACCTAATGCATTACAAGTGTGCACTGTAGCTCTTTAGACTCATGTATGCAATTTTCAATTATGTGCTGTTGTTAAAGCCTGATTGGGAGGTGCAGAGGCCTATCACTCACATTCTGTTGAATGGACCATTCTATTAGTCCTTGAATAAAACATGATTGAAAGTCTTGCTATAGTACATCTGTTTGAACTCTGTGACCTCTGCCATCACTCCTGGGGCAGTTTGCTAACAGTTTTAAGATCTCTAAAGAACAAATAGACTAAATGAAACTCATCACGTAGCCCCTGCACTATTTACTGCAGTGTAGGAGTTCTGCAGACAGTTTTATTGTCACCATCAAATTAATGAAAGTGAACGCCTAATTAATGTCCTCTATTGTCGCATGCAGCAGACAAGTACATCGTAACTGTGGCAGAAGTTAGTCATACATTACCTGTCAAAACAAGTCTGCTCTCAGTAAGAAGAGGACAACAGCTAAGTCTGTTAAGCTTTAGTCTTTATCTCAGTGTTGTAGTATACAAAATATATTTCTAGTGTATAACATGATTTTAGTCATTTAAGATTAAGACTTTAGTGATCTCACACACAGGAGAAATTCATTTCTGCATTTGACCCAAATGGGCTGCAGTGGAGCCCCCATGGCAGAAGATACATCAAGGTCTTTGACGTGAGCCGTCCTCCTGTGGACCCACCACCTGCGGGAGGATTCATGGGGGCTGGTGCATTGTGTTCTGGGCAGCAGATCTGCTTGGACTGCTGCCCTTGCGACCCAGAAAATGGAAAAGCGGAAGAAGATAGAAAAAAATGGGCTGCAGTGGGCAGCTCGTCTTTCCAGCACCCAGTACCATGAAGATAGGTAGGAAGGGTCTTGCCCAAGGACCCACACTGGCTTGCTCATTGCCAGGGGGGGATTTGAACCCAGGTCCTCCAGGTGAAAGTCAAGTGACTTTACCAGTTGAGCTTACCTACATAGATGCAGCAACACAGACAAATGGACAGAAGTCTTTTGCTCAGGAAGTTAGAGAAAGTTGAATGGCATTTAGAAAATCTGATTAACTGGATCATCCTTTAGAGAATACTCAAAGAGAGCAATCATTTAAATATGTTTAAAATATTGCTAGTGCATAACAGGCATAAACAACTTGGATGTATAAAATTAGACGTCATTAGTAGTTTTCACACATGGTGATTGAAGGCAGGTCGATGCGTGTGAGTGAGTGGGGTAGGTGGTATGAAAGAATAACCTCTGGCCTCTGTCAGCTGAGGATCGACACACTGGAGTAATGCCTGTTTCAGGCCTGTCCCCTAACGCAGTGTGTGGAGGACAAATGGCATCATCTGGATGCTCATTGGTTCCATCTGCAGGAATCTGATTGATTAGGCACTGGGCTCAAAGTTGGATTGGGAATTGTTATATAGTGGAAACGCTGTGTGATGGCCTTTTGTAGGCCATCGATTGATTTATAAGTGGGACAGCCATGTGATGAGTTCAACTGACTATTGATCCAGAGCATCCATATCAGGCCATATTGTGGGCAATGTCACAAAATGACTCCAAAGCTTCACACTAAAGATGATAGTATTTGTCTGAACTAAACACTGGGCATATTTACAGTGTTTTTTTTTATGTGTATTGATGTTCCCACATCAACAGATCACTTTGTGAGTGCAATACCACCCAAAGAGTTCAAATAGCCGCTTCCGATTGGCTGAGTGAGCCATTACATGAGCACATTTAGAGCTCTGACTAAGAACACATGGTAAAGCAATGTGAAACAAAAATGGCAGCAATGTCCATCTGTATAAAGAGCTGTTGAACTCCATGAAACAACTATGACAGTGGCAATTTGTCCTCAGAGCACAATTTTCTCAGCACTGCTAACCCTAACCTAATGTGAGAAGAAAACAACCCTGTGATGCAGTTGTTCTGCCAGGAGGACTTATGTACTGACCTTTAAAGCTGGAGAATATGCATGTGTGCCTTATAAATTATATTATCTAACATATGTATGGCACAATTACCATTAGCCACATTCAGAAATCACCAGTGCAGTACTACACATACTGTCTTTTTCAGTTTCATGGGAATAGAGCTCATTCATGCACACAGTAATGGAATAAAGACCACACAGTTGCTCATTGCGCAAATATGGACCATCTTCTTTGAACAAAATTGTCGATAATGAAAGAAGATGATGTACAGGTGCTTCAGGAATCAATACATCTTTGCCATGTTGTATAACTCTGTGCCTGGAGTGTGCCAGCAGCACTTTGCAGCCTGAATAAATGAGCCCAAAAGCTGCTATAGGGCAATGTTTTCCTCGCTTGTTTGGATATGCACCATCTTGTCATAAAGGTCTTTTTGAAATCCCATTTACTCCCCTTGACAAATACACAACTAATTGAGCAAATCCAGCATTTCAAAGCAAACTAATTGAGCCTGACTGGGAGGGTGTGCATGCAGCTATTCTCCTGCACTTTTTCGGTTATACCCTGCTCTTTGAAACACTATAAACAAAAGGGGCATTAAAGGCTAAGTCACAAGGACATTTTACAGCTCTGAAATAGGATACAGTGTATGTATGTGTGATAAAGTAAGGATGCTAATGACCAGTCTTGTTGAAAGATAAACTCGCTCTTGGGCTTGTGCTGCAGCTTAAAACTGGACCATATGTACAGAGAATCCAGGCCCAGGTCACCTTGAAAGCATTAGGATTTAATATGATTGACCATGCCATCTTAGTCAGGGATTACTGTGATGTTGTCCATATGCTCTCTGATAATGAGACAAGTCTCCATTGACGATTATAGGTAGGAAACAGAGGTGAAATACGCTCCTCCCAATCACGAATTTAGAGCTAAACCATTGAGAAAAGTTATTGCGGACTAAAACATCACAAGATCAAATCAAATGAAGAGGATTGCATTACCTAACCAAATAGAAGATGGATGTGATGAGGCTGCAGACTCAATAATGTTCCCCCATTCCAAGCCTTTATCCTGGGCACGCCGGGTCAAGCATGGCTTTATAAATGTTATCTGATTGCCTCGTGCTTTCCAACGCTCTAAGATTGTGCAAAGAAATTAATCTCTGACTAAAATATTGATGGTACACGCAGTCTATCAAGTGTGGTGAAGCAATCGGGCAATAAGAGACTGGTGAAAAAATAAAACGATGCAGATAAGCACAATCAATTGGACAGCATCACCCCAGATTTACGCTGGTGCTACAAGAAAGCTCAGAGTCTGGTCAGGTACAGTCAGAAGAGACGTCTTCATCTTAAATAGATTGACCTTGAGGTTTGGCCTTTCATTAAACCTATCTCTAAAACTGCACGGGCTTTGACGAGGTATTTTGATAAATCAATTCGCCTATTCCAACGTTTAGTGTTGCTAAACGGCATGGAGGCAATCCATGTTAGCTCACTGCTGGTCGAAGAGATGAATCTATAATGTAAACATGTTAATGCAAATGTGGAATCAAAATACATGCACAAAGAAACTAGGTCACAAATTGAAAAACTGAAAAATGTGTTATTTTCACCCAATAATGACTCCCCGTTAAATACTTTTATCTCTCACAAAGGCTGGTTAATACAATAATAAAATACATTTTGAACACAATTTCAGACAAATCAAGAATGAAAATTTAGTCACTGTGATTGCAGTAAAGAGCATAATCGAAACAATTACAATTCTTAGTAAAATTATCTGTCAAAATGGTTAAAGTTAATAGTTTTATAGTATGAGAATGACTTCATAAACATCATCCTTTACACATTTGGTGTTGAATAAGAAAAGCAGTACAGCCAGCAGTATTGCCCAGGACAGTGACTATTTCACTGTGTGTGTTTTTTTTTCTTTTGGATGACTCAGGATCTGTTCTCTGCAGAGGAATAAAACTTTACTGTACTGGACTCTATTTGCCTCTAGTGGTTTGAGAAAACTTTATTTGCAAAGATGCAGCATCAAAGCTCCAAAGAAGACATCAATATTCAACATCTGATCACAGAGCATCAAAAGGGCCTGGCATTTCTTTCTTCTAACCACAACAGTTTCTTATTTTCATTATTGATTGTTTTTCTACTAAATCACAAAAGGTAGCTTGAAGATATTATAGAGCTGAACTGTATTTTGGGGAAAAATATCACATTGTTTTTCTTATCCATTTCTAACCTGCTTGCAAATTAGGTTGAAACTCAGATTGAAATAAGAACTATTGAACTCATTTTGAAATTTAAATTTGAATTTGTTTATTTGTTCAGTACACAGTTTCAAGTCTACATAGTTGTAAGTTTAGAATCCTGATAAACATGGCCTGGTCCAGGTTAACAACAGCCTCTTTGTCAGTTATGCAAAATCTTAAATATTAATTTTTTTTTCAATTTTTCAACAAAAATATTTATTATGTACCAGCTACGGCGGCCTGGCGGCACGGTGGCTGAGTGGCTAGCGCTCTTGCTTCACAGCAAGAAGGTTCTGGGTTCGATCCCCGGGTCGCCCGAGCCTTTCTGTGTGGAGTTTGCATGTTCTCCCCGTGTCTGGGTGGGTTTCCTCCGGGCACTCCGGTTTCCCCCATCAACCCAAAACATGCGCCACAGGTAAAATCCTCCAGCTTAGGCCCTGACCAAGCCGAAGCAAGAAGATCATGGAGATGGTCACCGGGCGCAGTAATGTGCTGCCCACTGCTCCTAATATATGTATATATTAGGGCTGGGAATATTAACGCGTTAATCGCGATTAATCGCGGTAGAGTTTTAATCGCGAACAATTTTTTAAATCGCGATCAGAGTTTGCCAGCATTTTCCGCAATTCTACCATCCATATGCAGCTCATTTGGTTATATTAATTAAACTCATTGTTGGTTAAATGCGCTATTTTGAGTTTGCTAGTATTTTGTTCCTTCTACGCATCCGTAGGCAGCTCGAGCGGGCTTCAATCATTTATTTACAATTTCTCAAAGTAAGCACGATTACTGGTTCATTGTTACTTTTTCCTTTCTCTGCACTTTTTTGTAATAAAAAAAATGGTGAGAAATACTTTGCATTGTGAGTTTAACTTTAGATTCGAACGGTCTTACTGCAAGATATCAATTTTAAACATGCAAAATAAATCACGATTAATCGCGATTAAACTATGAGATTAATTTCTGAGATTAGTTGCGATCAAGAAAATTAATCGTTTGACAGCCCTAGTATATATATATATATATATATATATATATATATATATATATATATATACAGTATATACTAGGGCTGTCAAACGATTAATATATATATATTTATTTATATATAAATATATATAAATATATATATATATATATATATATATATATATATATATATATATATATATATATATAGGATGGGTTAAAATGCAGAGAAGAATTTCTCCAGTGTGAGATCAATAAAGTTCACTTCTTCTTCTTTTTCTTCTTACCACATACAGCCATTTCCAACCAAAGTCCCTTCAATAAACACAACCAAAAAAATAAGCTTTCACTTTTGACATTGCATTTCAATCAGTCAGTCAAACTTTATTTATAAAGTGCTTTTCATACAAAAAGTGTTTTACAGTGATTAAAAAACAACCCACATTTCCTTCCACCCACCCAACCAGCCGCCCACAGCTGCCCGACACCACACAACCGAACAACCCAAACATTAACACACGCACGCACACACACACACACACACACACACACATGCACTCACACACACACACACACACACACACACACACACACACACACACACACACACACATGCACTCACACACACACACACACACACACACACACACACACACACACACACACACACACACACACACACACACACACACACACACACACACACACATACTGACATGCTAAATACATGTGAACCAGTTGAGAGAGCACCATCAGAGGAGCGGTCTACACCAAGAGTAGAGAGCCGTCTGCCACCACCAGGAACCACAGGACACAGGGCCCAGGGGAGAGATGAGGCCCTAGCACCATCCCCCCACCAGGGGCCCACAGGACAGACCCCGGCAGCCTCAGCCAACCAACGCTCCCGGTGCAGAGGGCTCCTACAGAGGAAGCACTGGACATCCTAAAAATGATAGATGATAATTCAAACTAATAAAACGCCTAAAATAAATAAGTCAAATAAAATATGAATAATAAAACAGGTAAAAGTATAACATTTCAATCAAAGGCCAAGATAAACAGGTGAGTCTAAACTCACTCTTAAAAACATGAACATTCTCTGAAGCCCTGAGGTCCTCCGGCAGGCTGTTCCATAGACGAGGGCCGTAGTACTGAAAAGACGCCTCTCCGTGAGTGTGTGTCCTGGTTTTGGGAATGACCAGGAGCTGCTGCCGGAGGAGCACAGGGTCCGCGAGGGTTCGTAAGGTAAAAGCATTTCTGAAAGCTAAGAAGGCCCAAGATTATTAAGACATTTAAAAACCAGTAAAAGAACTTTAAAATCGACGGTGTAATGTGGTCCCACCCTCTGGTCCTAGTCAGGACACGTGCTGCTGAATTTTTTAATAATTACAAACCTGAAATACTCTTTTTGGGAAGACCAGAGAGCAGGGCATTACAGTAGTCTATACGGCTGGTGACAAAAGCATCAGTGTCTCCGTATTGGCCTGAGAGAGAATAGGGCGAACTCTGGCTATGTTTTTTAGGTGATAGAAACCTATGTTTGTGATGTTCTTGATGTGTGGGATAAAAGTCAGCTCAGAGTCAAAAATGACGCCCAGGTTTTTCACTTGAGGAGATGGGTTTAAAGACTGTGATTGTAGTTTGGGTAAAAGTTTCTCTCTCTGGGCCTCAGGACGGATGACTATTCAGGATTTGATATCTAGAATGCAGTTAAAAAGAGCATCCATTGGTCAAAGTGTCAGTGTACATTGACAATTGCAAATATTCACGAAATGTAGAAATGTGGAATTGTGCAACCTTAAAGGAAAAGTAACGTTTTTTTGTTTTTTTTACAATTTGAGCCTTATTTCGGTAATAAAACAAGTTGTTTTACTCACCCATATCACTTTGGTGTCATATGGAGCATTTCCGGAGATGTTTTAGATTAGCGTTAGGCTAACGCCGTTAGCCTAGCGCGACTTATAGCCATAGCTCGGGGCATTACCCGAGCATGTAATATGCCCCGTGCGGGCTCCAAATAACACAAACTTTAGCACTTTTCAAATCATAGAAGCCCGATGTCTTACTCTACGATTTCGTTTGAATCAAAAGTGGCCTGTAATCCGAGATTTATCCATAGTTTACAGCTATGCGTTCCATGTTTGGGTCCCGGGAGCTGAGAGCACACTCCGCGCATGCGCACTGGCGTCCTCATCTACTCGAAACTATGGCTAAATCTCGGATTACAGGCCACTTTTGACCAAACGAAATCATAGACTAAAGACATCGAGCTTCTATTATTTGAAAAGTGCTAAAGTTTGTGTTATTTGGAGCCCGCACGGGGCATATTACATGCTCGGGGAATGCCCCGAGCTATGGCTATAAGTCGCGCTAGGCTAACGGCGTTAGCCTAACGCTAATCTAAAACATCTCCGGAAATGCTCCATATGACACCAAAGTGATATGGGTGAGTAAAACAACTTGTTTTATTACCGAAATAAGGCTCAGATTGTAAAAAACGTTACTTTTCCTTTAAAATGCTCATGTTACCAAAGATAGTAAAGAGAAAATATTTTGTAAATGAACTCTTCAAATGTAGAGCACAACATGCATTAAAGCAAGAAAAAAAATATGACAATTCACAATTAGATACATCTCAAATTCTAAATCTGAAATTGCAAACAATATTCATATAGCTTTAATTGTAAACGCCAACTTAAAGCATGCACATACCATCTGTGTTCAGTCATTAGAGACATTATTACATGGGCCTTGTGTGTGCACCATAGAAGCCATTCTAACTCCATCGGTCGGACTCTAATCCCGGACAATGGCAGCCGTGCTTTATATTATACAGCACACAATGATGACCTTCCACATTCACCTTCCAGGGTTTAGAGGAATAATACAAAACATGCATGCGTTAATCTTCTGTTCCACGCTCCAGTCCTCCCCATAACCCTGAGGGAATGTCACCGCCGCACTGACACACGTTGCCTACCTCCACGAAACCACAAGAGCACAGGAATAATCAAATCAAACATTTATCACTCATTTTGTAACGCTGAGGTACGATGATAAAAAAAAAGGGGGACAAAGAGCAGTGAATGGTAAATCAGGTGTGCATATGTGTAAGAGAAGTGACAGGGCTGTTTCAAGTGGAAAAAGAGTAATAATTCATTCATACACAGAAAGACCTGGGGTGTACAATATTCATGTCAGAGCACACAATGAAAGGAGGACAAGCCATTTTAGTAATGTACTTCCTAGAATAGACTTTGTTTTGAGGTAGGAAAAGGACAAACTCACAGACTGACCCAGATCTAACTACATGAGACAGGGGAGTGCAGAATAAAACTGTACCAATGATAAAAAGTTTGTTGGAATTGCAAAAAGATGAATACAACGTGAGCAGAGCAGAGTGCACAGTTATTGGGGTAATCACCGAAATAACAAGCGACTTGAGACTGCATCTGCGGTTGTTGCACTTCCATTTCAACAACAACATGACAATGGCGCTGAGCTAGTGCTACCGTAAGCTGATACTGTAAGCTGTGTGGAAGATGCCTTTGGAGCAGAACAAGGTACTAACATTTACAATACAGCCACCTTTGTTGACATAGCAAAATTCTCCGTACTGCTATTTTTTAATGCAGCTGTCTTGTTAGCATAGTTGGTGATTTTTTTACTTTGTGCATGCACATTCATTGTTACTGAGGTGAGGGATATAAAAACAAAAAAACAATAACTTTTATTGTTAAAGACATTTAAGACGTACTCTACTTGCTTTAGCCTTTTATAAAAGGTTATAGGTACAACCATGTAGGGGTTATTCATGACAATATTCAAACAGTATTATTGTAATCAAGCAGAAATGTGCCAAAATGTAACTGTTTTGCTTAAGGATCATTGCACAAAATGAGAATGGACTTTAATCTTGGCAAGATGGATTCTCATATTTGTGAGTTCACAAACTCATCATCCATCTGGAGAGATTCCCACTGTAAGGTTAAGCATGTGGACCAATCACAAAGCAGCACTGAGGTTTGTGCCAAAGACGAAGTACCCAAAAGAGCCAAATCAAACATGGCAATGCCGGCAGACATACGTCTGACTATTTTACATGTGAAAAACGTGCAGAAGGTAAGCGCATAGTGCAGTTCTCTCTGAACTAGACTTAAACAAAGTTTGATTTTTTTGGCTTGCCAGTATCAATATCAATCAGTATACATAATGTTTCATGTTTTCCGATTGCCTTCAGCGAGAGCCGTTCCAGATTGATGTGTAGAACTCAATCCAGAGTGCTACACATATCAGTCTGGTGTGAGCCAGGTTAAATGAACTGCAACATCATCATAAGGCCCATACTGAAATCTTTTTTTTTTTATTTTTAAATAGATCTTTTAGTTAGTTTCTAGTGAACTAATTAAACTGCAATATTATTGATTTCTGGGTGCATTACCCAACCCCACAGCAATGCATTACATGTATAACTAAGGTTTGATCTAGAATCTAAATCAGTTAATAAATGTTTTACTCCATTATGACTACTACTACCAGCCTGCTTTTCATACTACTTTTACAACATGCAATGACATACAAAAATGCAAATATATGCTGCAATATGTCATTTGTCCTTGTGCTTCTCCAATGAGCTCTGGCCCCTGGAGTCCGGTCTGTCAGGTCCACTGGGCTTGCTCACCCCTGGGTGTGGGTGAGAGAGTGAGGGTGTGGGGGCAGTAGTGATGACACTGCATCAGTGGAGATTATAGAGGATGATAGTGGGCCATGGCAGCATTATGCACACTGTGCCCTTTAACTAAGACACACGGGCACAGTGCCAGCTCTGTCCAATGCCATCAGATCTACCTCCTTAAGTTTATGAATGGCCTACACCAGGCCCTTGGCATTAAAATACATGTGAGCCCAGCAGAAAAGGTGTGTATTTGTGAGCACGCAGAAGACAAGATTTGTATTCAGCCTGAGTTTTATGGGAGCCAAGATCAATACTAATACTATAACACACCAGCTTTAATCAACCACTGTTTCTACCATCATATTGGAGGTAAGCAACAAAGTTATTTAACGCAAAGTGTAATACAATGAAAAAAGCAATATAGATTATTGCACAGACAAAGGGTGAATGTATTACATCAAGAAGTGTATCCTGGGTTTATTCCCTAAGGGTTAAGGCTCTGTCATGGCCCCTCCCCCATTGTGATGTCACTGCAGGTGTTCTTGACTCCTATTGGCCTATAGAGAGCACAGTGTAGGTATTCAGCCTTAGACATATTTTAGAAGCTATAAATGATGCATAAGACATGTTGACGTCTTATTATTATTATTTTTTTAAAGATTTGCTTTCATGCAATGTGATCAAACAGTCAAGGCTGCTGCTGCGGAGGCTTCCTCAAAGGTGATGCAATAAATGCCCCACACACAAAAATGAGGCAATATGGATCTGTTTAATATTAAAGGAAAATTAACGTTTTTTTACAATCTGAGCCTTCTTTCGGCAATAAAACAAGTAGTTTTATAGCAGTTTGCTGTCAATTGGAGCAGTATCGCAGAACTTATGTTGAGCCGTTCTGTTCTACCAGTGATCCCGTATCCGTTAGCGTGAGTGCTCGGGGCACTGATTTGCGGTGTCCAAATAACACAAACTTTAGCACTTTTCAAATCACAGAAGATCGCTGTGTCAGCGTAGACTTTTAGTAGATTCCAAAACGATTCCAAAACAGAAAAGTAAAGTTCAGAGCGGTGTTAGCTTCTTTCGGACTAGCGGTGTTTACAAAACAGCTGAGTTCACACATGCGCACTGTCCTCTCTGATGACGTCATCAAATGAAACTATAGCTGGATATCGGGTTTCAGGCCGTTTTGGAATCCACTAAAAGTCTACCCTGACACAGCGATCTTCTGTGATTTGAAAAGTGCTAAAGTTTGTGTTATTTGGACACCGCAAAGTAATGCCCCGAGCACTCACGCTAACGGATACGGGATCATTAGTAGAACAGAACGGCTCAACATAAGTTCTGCGATTGACACCAAACTGCTATGGGTGAGTAAAACTACTTGTTTTATTGCCGAAAGAAGGCTCAGATTGTAAAAAAACATTAATTTTCCTTTAAGTATAAGTTAAAAGATGGAGATAGGAATTTAAAGAAAAAAAATCCATGCTGCACATCCTTACACATAAAAGGAATTTCTTATGTAATTTTTGAGAATGTGGTTAAGCTGTAACATATATAAAAGGACACGAACTGCCCATAAACCCTTCAAAGGAGCGAAATGTCCTAAATAGAAAATTGTTGAAAGGGCATTTGAGGGCAATGGAGTGCAAGTGTTGTGAGATATTTAGTAGATCTGTACAGAAGAGGTTCAACAGAAAGATGACTGAAGAGAAAGAAAAATCATTCAGTGACATTAATCATTCTTTTTCACTTGAAAGCTCATGTTATAAGGCGTGTGTGTAACAGGCATAATCTTTATAAGAGTAAGGCTCACTGCAACGGTGCGTCATCTTCCCACACACAGTTCAAAGTATAAAGACAGGGTAACAGGGTAACAGGGTAACAGGGTCATGCTTTAAAACAACGGCACCTTTAAGAAACCGAGTTCAGAAATGAGCCAGAGAGGAAAACTGTAGCATACGTAAGCATTACAATCAATAAGCTCAGTTCAAACCACAGCACTTAGAAGCTTGCTAAGTAAAACATTTAAGCACAATATATTAGAAGTTATGATCATCAGTAGACATTTAATGGATGCTGAAAAGGCACATCTAAAAGCAAAGGTGGCGACTAACTTGAAACAGTGTAATTGTTTTTGGCCAATTAAGCACATTAATCCTGGAGGGACTGTGGGTGAATGCATGTGAACCGTTCTATTCTTGGCACTTTGCTGTGTGCGTCACTGCTCAAGCAAAGCGCTGAGCAAGACAGAAGGAAGAACGCCAGGCGATTAATGCGTATATTTTCATTCAAAATGACTCTCCTCGCTGGCAGCGGCTCCAACCTGCAACTGTCAGACAAACAATACAACCTGCTTCGATAAAGTGACATGGAATTTTTAAACAAGAGGCTATTTTCTGAAATAGGTTCTCTATGGAGAGTTGCAAATACAAGAGAAGCTTTTTAACGTAGCCAACCAAATCTGTTTTCAGCATGTGATGAGAGCATAATTAGCAATATGTGCCTCTCTGAACAATACCAATCACACACATATCCACACCATTCATAAGCAAGCCAGCAGTCTGTAAAAGCTAATACAGATATGGTCCAAAGCAAAATTAACCATTTGCAATCCCCAAAGAAAACAAAAACAAAAAAACAGATAGGTAAATTGCCTGTTATCTCCAGTCATAATTATACAACTGCAATAATAGATGCAAATCAACAGCCCATTCACAAGGGCACAATAGTGAGACATGTCGCTATGCCAGTGTCACTGCCAATGTCCTTGGCTTATCCCTTCAAGGCGGCCGTCTCATGAAGAAGAGGCAATGATCACAAATGGCTGCAAAGCTAATCGAACCAGCTTGGAAAACAACACAAGTGTAAAGGGTAGTAGCTGACATATATTTTCTAAAAGCTGTTCAAAGACACATAAAGGCTACATGGGGCACACAGCTTAAGGACGGCCGTGATAAATCGAAAGAGCTCATAACAGTGAGAGTGTCAAAGGCCAAATGGGTATTTTTCTATTGGCAGCGATAAGGCATGTGGGCAATACACAGAAAAAGCTTATTAAATTCCCCATAAAACCTATCATTGTGTGGCAGAGCAGAGGGCTTTCTGTTAACATGCCTGTTTATGGATGTTTGGGTGACCGCACTCTCACATTTACAACAGATGCCCTGTTGGTGCTCCATCAAACATACTGCACTATAATTCTGTGCTTATCAGCTCTGGCTAATAAATCAATCATATTTGCCTGAGCCCGATTTTTACAGGTTTATCGAATGCACCAGGACTAATGAAAAACCTTGTGACACCGTAGCACAAATATTGATGCGTTAGTCCTCACCTTTCACGCCCTTTTTGTATGGGCTGTGATAGGAGCTGAAACGGAGGCTGGCCATAAACAACACAGGCCGTTTTAGCCTATTTGGTCAGTGATTGGAGTTGAGAAGGCCCCTGTCACTGAGGAACAAAGATTTATCAATCACAGTTTCTGGCTAATGCTTCTGCGAACTTAATATCTTAGTACAAAAAAAGGTGTGCCAAGAAAAACAGGTTGAGCGCATAAAGTTGTGTATGGGGCAATAGTGGCTCAGATGGAGTCTTATGACCAGAACGTTAGCAGCTCAAATCCAGCTGTTAATTGTGTGTACTGTTTTTGTGGCCTTGAGTAACTACTTGACACTTTAACCACCTAAGTATGAATGTGGCTTATTCGTAAGTGAGTAAGTGGGCAGCTGTGGCCAGACTGAATAAATAATGCTATGTCAATACTCTTTAAATTAGTTTTTGTAAATCCAAGACATCATTAGTTGCATTATAAAGGGTCAGTGTTTTCTGATCTATGTTATCTATGTTATTTCCTCATCAGAAACATACCAGCAGCTGTGTTTTGTTTCGTTCGCAGTTTTAACGCACAAATCCTGCATATTTGGGCTCTATTCCACTCTATTCCACCTTGTGACGTCATCTGGTAATACATATAGTGCTCCACTGTGCTTTTAAACTCCATAAACCTTCACTAGATTAATTGGGATGATTTCAGCCCTCGAACTGCCAATCTCTACTGAACAAAAGAGAAAAGGTAGCTGCCACCTAACTAATTCAACTATTGCTTCATGACATTAAAAGGAGGAACAGAGCATTTTGGGCTTTAGAGATTAGGCAGACTATTAAAGATCCCATGACATGGTACTTCTTGATGCTTTTATATGGCTCCTTAATGGTTCCCTAATACTGTAAACGAATCCTTCTTCAAAATCAACACTCAGTGCATGAGAAACAGAGATAAGATGAGAAAGAGTAATTTTTCTCATTCTGAACACTCTATAATGGGCGTTGTTGCTTGAATGCAAATGAGGAGAAAAGAGCTGGCCAATAGTAGAGGGTGGGGGCGTGGCCAAACGCTCCGCTCTCGCTCTGAGCTCTCAGCTGATCCATTTCCTTGTTTTTGCACGGGGGGAGAGATTTGAAGCGTTCCATTGAAAAATAAACACATTTCCACAGAAAATAAAATTAAACCACTGCTGTTCAAAGGTCCAGAGGCTCAGATAAAGGACTTCTGAGCCTAGAAACACTCGGACGTGCCTCTAGGCAAATAAAAAAACGCATTTCGCATTGCCTAGCGCATTCGCAGTCCAAACTCTCTGGGCGTGATTTACAGAGACGCTGAGTACAGACAGACGGGGGTGGAACTGCATTTGCATTTCTTTTTTCGATCTGACGTCAATAAGGTGCCTTGTTCAAACTTGCCCGTTTGAGTTCCGATTTTTTGTAACGCAGAAAAGGATCGCAAATGCTCAGTTTAGACATTTCACAACTTTTAACCATGGGGGGGGGCACCTAAACAGGGTAGGGGAGCTCACATTAACGTTCAAAAACCTCAGAAAGTGAAAATTTCATGCCATGGGACCTTTAAACCAGATATACTCACACAAAACACAACTTTGGGTATGTTTTTGAGGAGGTAATGACATTCTAACATGGCTTAAATCTCACTGGAGTCAATTTTGGGTAATATAAGACCTTTAAGTTGTAGTGAAAAGGTAAAGAATATAGTTACATACAAGCAAAAAGGCTGTTGACAGGACATTTCAATCAAGTTATGCTTGATTAGAGCATAGGCTGCATAAATATAGGATGTAGAGACATGATGAAAGAGGAGTAGGAAAGCTGTGACAAACTGGGGAGTAGATCGGAAAGTAAAGAACACACAAACGTAGCCTGACAAATCATTAATAGAAAGCAATTTGTACAAGTGTACAGCTGTCATTCGTTTCCATAAAACAATTAAGGTGGCACTGCGTGTATTAATGCATGAGCAAGCCTGCAGAGAACATCAGAGGATTCCAACTACTGTATAAATGTTACAATGCAAGTTACATTAATTATCCAAAGTCTTTTCTTCTTCCATTTGCCTCAAAACAATATACATGCAGAGTAGAGTTAATCCTGAACTGCAAGAAACAAACACAAGGCTTACAGGATGTAGAATGTGAGGGAAGTAATTACACAGCTCATAAAAGATATACAAAGCTTTTATAAGTACATGTAGTACTTGTTCCTTTTTTTTTTTGCTAATGATCTTCACAGCAGGAAGTGAATAATTATGTAAAATCTACTTTTATGAGCTCTTAATCATGTTATAACAATGTTTCCTAATCATTATCTTACTCAGAGTTGTATTTTGATTCACGCATGTTTGAGTAATCCTTCATTTTCCTACATTTGGGGATTTGAAGGTTGGTGGTTCGAATCCCGCTCTCAACATAAGCTGCTATATTGCTCCAGTGAAAAGAGAAATGGGTTTACAATGAGCAAATACTAAAATAGTGATCTATGGATGTTAGTTTAATTCTGAATACTGGACAAAAAGCCTAATATGTCCTCTTTAAGTTGTCTCCAACCTTGCCATATTGAGTTTGTCCAAATGATAAATGGGAAATGTCCAGACGCGGTAATGATTTTCTGATAATGACACATGAAATATATCATGTTGCAGCTACTTCAAACTGCACTAATGAATACCACAACATTAATAGATTTTAAGTGGGAGCCCTGAATGTGAAAACCTGCATAAGCTCAGAATTAAGATAAATGGGGTTTTAAAAGGACCTTATTTCTGCCACTTCATCTGCATTCATTGTAACTTTAACTATAGCAACAGTGCATAATGCTGCTAACTTAAAATAATAAAATAAAAAGCTTTTTCCCTGTATGTTAGTCTCTTTTCCAATGCTGTCTCTCTAGCCAATGTTGACATTTGGTTCAAAGCGTATTGATTTGGATGGGGAGGTACACTATGACATACACAATGAAGGGAGAGAGTGATATTAACGGATGCAATGATTGAATTCTTACACAAATGTTGGATAATGTGACACAACTCAAGACTTTTTTTTTTACATAACAGCATCAAAAATGTTATTTGAGTCGTCTCAAAACTTAATTAGCTTGCTTAAACAGGAGCCCTTACAGAGCAGTGTGACATTTGTGCAAAGCAAAGACCATAATGATAAAAGGAGAAGTTCAATTTGTCAACTGGACAAAGTTTGTTTGGTTGAAAACGTTTCGCCGCTCACCCGAGAGGCTTCATCAGCTCTGGTTATTGTGCTGGTTAGACACTGCTTATATCTAGCTGCAGGGAGGCGCTCCCTACACTGAAAAAGCTCTGAAAACGATCCCCACTAATCTGTCTCTTTGTTTTTCAAATTACTCTGGCGACTAGTTTCGCCGCCCTATTCAACGTCTAACGACCCTCTCCACCCCTCTGCCCTGGATCGTCTGCCCTAATGTTTCTTTGTCTGTTTTGACTTGGTTTAAGAATCGAATTATAAATGGGGGACAAGTTATGTCTAACTCCCCCATTTCTGTTTAACGACGGATTCTCTTTTTTGACAAAAATAGCCTCTTTAACTCCCCTCTCAAACTAGTTCTTTTCCCTGGCTAAGATCTGAACCTCACTGTCCTCAAATGAATGGCCCGTGGCTTCTAGGTTGGTTGGCTTCTTGTTGGTACATCGTCTTGTGAAGTGGCTGTTTGCCTTTTATCATGGATTCTACCTACGGTAGATTCTACCTACGCCTTAGACTGGAGTCTAACGTCGCCAGAGAAAGATTTCGGCCAAAAGGAATTAATTTGCTCGATGCTTTTCCCAATTACTTTCTGTGTAGTGCGCATTCATATCGAGTGCAAATAAATGTGCAAATCAACACGGAGAGCTTGACTTGGTCATTTTGGGTGGGAACTATTTTTCAGTGCGGAAGGACATGGCCGAATCACGCAGCACGCTGCCAGGGGAATCCCAGTTACGCACCGGGAAGGGAGTTCCCCTGTTGCACAACGTGGTGCGTGATTCGGCCATGTTCTTCCGCACTGAAAAATAGTTCCCACCCAAAATGACCAAGGCAAGCTCTCCGTGTTGATTTGCACATTTATTTGCACTCGATATGAATGCGCACTACACAGAAAGTAATTGGGAAAAGCATCGAGCAAATTAATTCCTTTTGGCCGAAATCTTTCTCTGGCGACGTTAGACTCCAGTCTAAGGCGGAGGAGCAGCAGCTCGCACGGCGGTCAGTGGCGACAGACTCGGACAATGGCTGGGTGAGCAGGAAAACGCTTTTCATCACTTGTTTTAGTCTCTGGACTGTGGGGAGATGCCCAAATTTGACCTGGGGGTGGCATATCCCTTTAACAAGATAGAAATGTATTAGGCTTTTACATAACTCTAACTGTATTTTGAAACTCAGCTCTATATAAACTTGCCAGTCACAGAATATTTGACAATTCAGGAGGCAGAGCTGCATTTTGAATAGGAATACCCCAAAATCATTACAGTACATTTAAGTAGTACTTTGAATAACAGTAGAGCTGCATGTATGATGTCTGAAGTACATGAATTGACCGGTTTCCTTCAGTAGTTCTATTCTTGTACCAGTGAATTTGAAGCATTTTGTACGTTACTTACTTCATAATAGTTTCACTTTTCGAAGTAAGATTTCTTTTTTGTCTCGACTATGAATAAAAGTAAAGTTAGTAAACCATGTGACCAAGAAAGTATACCATTCATTCTGATTCTGATGGACCCAGTAATTGTATTCTCATTCAAGTCAAAATGGCTACACAACACTGAATACTATGTGTAGTATCAGCAATTAAAGGAAAAGTAACGTTTTTTACAATTTGAGCCTTATTTCGGTAATAAAACAAGTTGTTTTACTCACCCATATCACTTTGGTGTCATATGGAGCATTTCCGGAGATGTTTTAGATTAGCGTTAGGCTAACGTCGTTAGCCTAGCGCGACTTATAGCCATAGTTCGGGGCATTCCCCGAGCATGTAATATGCCCCGTGCGGGCTCCAAATAACACAAACTTTAGCACTTTTCAAATCATAGAAGCTCGATGTCTTTAGTCTACGATTTCGTTTGGTCAAAAGTGGCCTGTAATCCGAGATTTAGCCATAGTTTCGAGTAGATGAGGACGCCAGTGCGCATGCGCGGAGTGTGCTCTCAGCTCCCGGGACCCAAACATGGAACACAAAGCTGTAAACTATGGATAAATCTCGGATTACAGGCCAGTTTTGATTCAAACGAAATTGTAGACTAAAGACATCGAGCTTCTATGATTTGAAAAGTGCTAAAGTTTGTGTTATTTGGAGCCCGCACGGGGCATATTACATGCTCGGGGAATGCCCCAAGCTATGGCTATAAGTCGCGCTAGGCTAACGGTGTTAGCCTAACGCTAATCTAAAACATCTCCGGAAATGCTCCATATGACACCAAAGTGATATGGGTGAGTAAAACAACTTGTTTTATTACCGAAATAAGGCTCAAATTGTAAAAAAAAACGTTACTTTTCCTTTAAGAAAACAAAAAGTAAGAATGGTGGGCGTGTATGCGAGGTAGAGACAAACTGTAAAAAAGTAATTGCTTCTTGTATGGAGGAGAATAAAGATTACTCAAATGTGCATGAATGACTAAATCCAACTTTGAGTGGGTAAATAAGAAGAATACTTAAAGCATGGTTAAAAGTAGATTTTTCATAATACCCTTTGGCGGCACGGTAGCAGAGTGGTTAGCGCTCTTGCTTCACAGCAAGAAGGTTCCAGGTTCGATCCCCGGGTCGCCCAGACCTTTCCGTGTGGAGTTTGCATGTTCTCCCCGTGTCTGGGTGGGTTTCCTCCGGGCACTCCGGTTTCCCCCACCAACCCAAACCCTACCATAGGTACCTCCAGCTTAGGTCCTGACCAAACTGAAGCAAGAAGATCATGGAGATGGTCCCCGGGCGCCCTAATGTGTGTGCTGCCCACTGCTCCTAATATATGTATATATATAGGATGGGTTAAAATGCAGAGAAGAATTTCTCCAGTGTGAGATCAATAAAGTTCACTTCTTCTTCTTCTTCTTTCAATGCATGTCCTGCTGTTTGTATTGAACTTGACTGCTTTGATGAACCATCACATCACATCACTTTTCAAAGCAGTGTGACATTTGTATAAAGCAAAGACTGTAATCTTAACAAGATAGAAATGTATTAGGCTTTTACATAACTCTGTATTTTGAAACTCAGCTCTACATAAGCTCGCCAGTCACGGAATATTTGACAATTCAGGAGGCAGACCCCTTTCTTTTTTCAGAAAAAAAAGAAAAAGAAAAGAATGATGTTATATTATTTTGTCAAATAAATTATGAAAAAGTAGGTACACATAGGTTTTTAAGAGAAGAATAGAATTATGTTAACTACATTTTAGTGAAATGTGTAGTCTATCACTTCAAGTATATTACATTTTTGCAAAGCCGCACTGCAAAATGACAAAATGAACCCATTCAGTGGGATAGTAATTGAGTAGCCTCTTGCTGAGCGAAGTGGAATGATGTGATAGTTTACTGAGTGAATGTTCCTGGAGATAGGTGAATATATTGGTGTGAATCTTGAATAATGTATATGAATCTGTTGCATTGGCTGAGCAGGCGTTCCCATTGTCACACACTATGGGAATCTTTGAAGTGAATCCTGGGTTTCAGATGTGAGAAGAAAGAAATCACAGTACTGAGATCAGTGGGAGGTTTATGGATTCTCCAGAATGCATATATTTTCATAATGTGGAGAAATGGAGGCTGTGCAGTAAAGGTGTAAATTCTCAGTAGGCCTACCTTAGACCCGGAGATAGGTACTTAAAGGAAAAGTAACGTTTTTTTTACAATCTGAGCCTTCTTTCGGCAATAAAACAAGTAGTTTTACTCACCCATAGCAGTTTGGTGTCAATTGGAGCAGTATCGCAGAAGTTATGTTGAGCCGTTCTGTTCTACTAATGATCCCGTATCCGTTAGCGTGAGTGCTCGGGGCATTACTTTGCGGTGTCCAAATAACACAAACTTTAGCACTTTTCAAATCACAGAAGATCGCTGTGTCAGGGTAGACTTTTAGTAGATTCCAAAACGGCCTGAAACCCGATATCGCAACAGAAAAGTAAAGTTCAGAGCGGTGTTAGCTTCTTTCGGACTAGCGGTGTTTACAAAACAGCTGAGTTCACGCATGCGCACTGTCCTCTCTGATGACGTCATCAAATGAAACTATAGCTGGATATCGGGTTTCAGGCCGTTTTGGAATCCACTGAAAGTCTACCCTGACACAGCGATCTTTTGTGATTTGAAAAGTGCTAAAGTTTGTGTTATTTGGACACCGCAAAGTAATGCCCCGAGCACTCACGCTAACGGATACGGGATCATTAGTAGAATAGAACGGCTCAACATAAGTTCTGCGATACTGCTCCAATTGACACCAAACTGCTATGGGTGAGTAAAACTACTTGTTTTATTGCCGAAAGAAGGCTCAGATTGTTAAAAATCTGAGCACCACTTGTTTGTCTGCATGGAGATGTCATTGCTTTGTCTGGAATTTCCCACAACATGGCATTAAATTTCTGTCTTGCATGTATTTCATTACAGTATTTTTATTGCTAAAATTAAAAACATTATTATTTTTTTTCTCCACAGATTTGAACTATACTTGGCCTGGTTATGTCACCTGCTTGTCACCATGTAGCTATAAGTTTTATAATAACCAATAACCAATAACATCTCCATGGAGACGAGCATATGGCGGGCCCTCCATCAGAAACATCAGAAACGTTACGCAATGCACTTTTGTGGCATTTAACAGGTGCATACAGAACGTATATAAAAACAGGAAGAGCAGGTGGTAATACATCAGCCCCAGGCAGTGTTCAGATCAATATGGCAGTGTTGTCATTAGTGTTACATTTTGTCTTTGACAGACAGCTGATCGAACGGATGGGGAAATGTCATGCATAATATAGACACATTTTCAACCTCTTTGCTGAACATAGCTTGTAAAAGATTCTAATTTGAACGGTAATATTTAAGAATAAAAACATATGTCAAATATAAATCTGTATTGCTTTTAAATATGGTAAAAGGAGAAGGGTGCCATTTACTGTCAGTTGGCGGAGAGTGAGGAGGCAGTGGAGCAAAAGAGAGATAAGTGGAAAATACAAATCAGGCCATCCCTCAGTAGGAGAGGAACATATTTAGCCTGAGTCTGCATCTTAATGAGCAGTGGCGAGGTGAGATTTTCAGAGTTTGAGATCATATTTTATCTCAAAATCTTGTAGTAGTTTGAATGCATGTAATGTTTTCTAAAATTTGGGGTCTTATACATCATGAAACATAGAAATTCAACTTTATATATAAGATGCTGCAATTGAATATTGAATGAACAAGTTATGAACATGATAAATTTACAAATGTTGAACTTGATCACTTTTATTAGTGACTGGACCCATTAACTTGCCATATTAATGGGAAGTTAATGGGTCCAGTCAAGATCTGCATTTTACCAATATTTATTTTAGCTGGCCTCATCTATATTAAATATTACTGGCAGATAAATTGCTGTTTTTTGTTTGTTTGTTTTGTTTAACCTTTGCACACAGTTTATATTGGCTGTGATTTTGTAATATTCTGCATAGATTTATCTGATCTTAAAAGCAGATTCATCATAAAGCTTGATCCACAAACAGGCCAGAGAAATAAGTTCTTGTGTATTGTAGAGGCTAACCCCGGTTAGAGTGAAGCTCACCTGTCCCCAGGCGTATCCCTTTGAGCAGCCCCCGGCCATCACAGAGCAGAAGAGCAGGTTTATGGTCCTAAAGAGAGCAGTGCTCCCCTAACCCCTGTGCCATCACCCACTATATCTATTTAATGAGCCCAGGACCTGGAGGCTCCTGCCTGTAGGGGACTCACTTTTCTGCACACTGCACTGACATACGCCTACCCACGCTGTTCATAGCCTGTCTAAAACATGCTATCAAGGACAATGACTCTCACACTTTTCACAATATACCTAAAAGCTAGTGAGCAGTAAATATTGTAGCAATGACAACCTTCTACAGTAATGATCATGCCAGATTAACATTAAATTAATCATAACGATAACCTACAAAAAACTATCTTAGGAGCGAGGCTTTTTGATGGCTGTACCTGACATATTTAGCAAGGTTAGCGCCCTCTGTCAGCGAAGGACTTTTGAACCATTGAATCCATTTATATTCGGATCAGCTCCAGGTATTTGTCTGCTTATTGCTTTTATGTCTTACTCACTCCTGGGGAGTAATGCTTTTGCTGGCATGCATTAGAATATAAACAGTGTTGTCAACTTAGAAATCTAAACACTTCTTGGCAATCCTATTTTCAATTGTGACAGAGTTATTATTCATGTGAGATTGAAGCTTAACTTTAGCTGCAGTTTAAAAAAAAAAAAGCATAACTACAGCTCCAAGCCTAACCTGAATCTGTCAGACTTTAGCCCAATCCATATTCATTTCTTGCTGGATTGCATACGTACTGTTTCACCCTGGGGTTCGACAGCCCTTACACGTATATGAGTACAGTTAATTCAGCACCATATGAATTATTTACTCACTCATACTCTAGTCTTCTTAGGTTGAACACAAAGGATGGAAAAAGCTTTATAGCTGTACATATTCTAGAAAAGATCTATAACTTCAATAAGAAAAACATGCATTAAGTGCAATATGGGTTGAGGAATATTGCAAGCTTTTTGCACTTAAGAATAAATCCATCAACAGAATATTAAAACTATGACAAATGCAAACAAAAGAACGTTATATTAATGTATTTAGAGACAGTACATATTACTAACCCTAACCCTAACATCTGCTGTTACAGTCTAATATAGGAATGTTGTCCATTTCCATCTGTTGGAGGTAAACACAAAAGTACAAAACCAATTCAGCAGTACTACTAGCACAACAAACTACAAATACTTCTTTGATCTATTAGCAAAGTATTTTCCTTCTATAGAAATTGCAAGACTCCTATAAAATGGTATATGGATAATTCACCTTGTGTTGTCAATTTAAAAAGACTAAAAAGACTACTAATCTTATTTTAATTTATAACTGAAAGTGAAGTAGGTCACTTAACAATAATAATTAAGTAATTAAAATGTACAAATGTTTTGTCATGCTGTTTGGTTATAACCTCTCATAGCTGCCATTTACTTGATGAAAAACTGATGATACCTGTTTGTTTTGGTTAATTAAATATTTGTCACTCACACAAATTAAAAAGTGATCAATGTCAGTTTTTAAATAATGTAGGATTAGCAGCTCATTACTCCATATCAGCGAGTTAAAGCAACTACACACTTTTTTTTTTTTTCCTGGTACCACAGCGATGCATTTCAAGTGACATCACTTGGTCAGACACTCCAAACAGAAATAGTGTAAAGTGTAGGCTGTATGAGTGGAAGTGGCTGATGCGTCTTAGTTTGTCACAAAGTGCTGTGGTGAGCTCCTGGGAAGAAACACTTAAGAGACCAGCCTGGAACACACAGGGGAAGTGATACAACGCAGGTTTCCAATACATGTAATAGTAAAGTTTGTGTTTAGTTTAAAAGAAATGTTAAAAAAAAAAAAAAGAAAAAAAAAGAAAAACAAGTATTAGCACCTTAGTACTAGTACTTAGTACTAGTATCATAGTAATTTCATGGTAATTAGCTCCTCCCTCCAGGCAGTGTCCACCAGCGTCTGACTGGAACTGAAGAAGCAGCTTGGATGAGCTGCAAAATGACCAAATAAACTTTTGTCCAGTTGACAAATTGAATTTCTCCTTTTGCCAAGTATTAGTACCATACTTTCCGGACTATTGAGAGCACCTGAATATAAGCCACATCAACTAAATTTTAAAATCATTTTATTTTTATACATATATGGACCGCACCTGTCTATAAGCCGCAGGCGTCCACGTCTTCAAGAACGTTTTCAAGTTCGGGCCATCTGCTTTTATTGCCTCTGAAAGCTTTTGTCATCTTTTTTGCATTGAGTCAGTTCGTCACGCTGCCATCGCCAGCGTCTCACCATTGACTCATCGATGCCAAGCTCACGTGCAGCAGCTCGATTTCCTTCTTTGACAGCCAGATCAATTGCCTTAGCTTAAAAGCTGCATCACATGCCTTTCTTCATGTGTTTTCCATGAGGAGGGTGTGTGTATGAAGTGTATGTATGATGTGCAAAAAAACTTAAAAAAAAAAAAAATTAAGTGGGATCATGTCAGTGTCTGGGATCATGTCGGTGTCTGGGATCATGTCGGTGTCTGGGATCATGTCGGTGTCTGGGATCATGTCGGTGTCTGGGATCATGTCGGTGTCTGGGATCATGTCGGTGTCTGGGATCATGTCGGTGTCTGGGATCATGTCGGTGTCTGGGATCATGTCGGTGTCTGGGATCATGTCGGTGTCAGTGTCTCATAAGATTTCAACAGATTTCAGGCTCGCATGAGACAACAGAGAATCCGAACACAGGAGAAAAGGGGTAGCGATTCCGTACCTGGCCGGCGTTTCTTGACAATATGAAATCCCAGTTTATTTCAAACCCACAAACACTTTAAGACAAAAACTCGTCCACCCAAAGGACAAAACACCGACCCACAAACAAAGCAATGTGGTCTACTCCATTCAGTGTAGTGAAGACTGCAGTGAGTGCTACACTGGAGAAACAAAACAGCCACAAGAGGATGTACCAACACAGACGGGCGTGCCAGAGTAGACCATCATCTGCCGTACATCTTCACCTAGAAGCCACGGGCCATTCGTTTGAGGACAGTGAGGTTCAGATCTTAGCCAGGGAAAGGAATTGGTTTGAGAGGGGAGTTAAAGAGGCTATTTTTGTAAAAAAAAAAAAAAAAAAAAGAGAGAATCCTTCTTTAAACAGGAATGGGGGAGTCAGACATAATTTGTCTCCCATATATAATTCCATTCTTAAACCTAAATCAAAACAAACAAAGGAACAAGGGGGCTAGCCAGGTCAGGTCCAGAGGTGTGAAAACAGCCATTAGGGTTTGAATAGGTATGCTAAACTAGACGCCAGAGTAATTCAAAAAACAAAAGAAACAAATTAGTTGTGATAGTTTCAGAACTATTTCTGTATAGTTATCTCCTCCCTGCAGCTAGATATAAGCAGTGTCTATCAGCACTCTAACCAGAACTGACGAAGCAACTCGGATGAGCTGCGAAACGTTTTTGACCAAATAAACTTTGTCCAGTTGACAAACTGAATTTCTCCTTTTACCATTAATGCTATTTGTTACAAGTATGAATCCTTGTTATATTCAGGTTATAGCCCAAACTCCATGCTTTGATTGCATGAGAGATCTTTTAAAATTCCCTCATTATAATTATCAACACCAGGGGTCTAGTATTTTGATATTTGCAACTATTACAAATTCAAAAGGCAGTTTACAATATAGCGATTTCCTTGCAGCTCTCCTGTAGACGAACAGGCTCCAAATGCGGTTACATGTTCAAATGTAATCACATAAAGCTCTGTGTGTAGAGTAATTGAATCTTGTTAGTGCGATGGGAGCGCAACCGACCTAAAAAGAATAAAACAGGGGCCCGCTCTGAATATGAGCTGGCTATGGCACAAGAACGGGTCTGTGCAACAAATGGGATTACACGCTTAGAGCCACACCAAACACACAGTCTGGTCTAATGCTATAGCAGTTAAACATATGATTAGATTCCCCAATATGAGCTCATTATAAATCATTGTACAGCAGGGGAGAACAATGCTAACCTGATTGTCCTAAATAAGATGCTGGGCAAGACGTGAAAGTAGACCTGATCCCCATAGACAGAGCCTGAGCTACATATCCAACTCTGAAGGACAACTAGAAATGCACTTTGAAGGAGGACACTACGGGGAAGAAAACTGTCTGTTGTGTAGTATAGGAATGTTTTTGAGAGACTTTCTGTATCTGATGATTTTACAAAGAAATAGAAAATTACCCAAAAATCTATATTATATGATGTAAACATTTCAGGTATACAGTCTATTAGTTTTTGTTTTTTTTGTGCTTACAAGTTAAAGGCAAAATCAAGACTCAAGACAAATCCCATGAAAATCTCCATACAGTATCTGCAGACACGTTATTATTCCAAGTTCAAAGAGTAAAACGTGAGAGTGCCAGCCAGTGTGGAAAGAATTAGGCTAAACTCTTGGCACTCTTTGACAATTTATGAATAAATAACTCAACATGCTGCGAACCTAGGCACAGAACACACACTATTAACCCCTCTCCCATAAAATGTTTATATATATATATTGTTGAATGTGCATAGTTTTGCTAAATAATACACGACGGATGTATTAAAATAATGGAAAATATATAATGTATGTATACCTTATTAAAGCTGGGACTACCAAGTGCTGTAGTGGCTCTGAGGCACACTGTCGTTGTGTCCTTAGCTTAGCCTGTATAAAGAATCGGACTAAGGGAATGTGAAAGCGTTCGCTCCTGTCAAATAAATCTCACGAGGCTAACAGTTCTAGGCGTGAATTTCATAATTAATCATTTATTCATAGACAAAATATCAAAAATAAAAACACCAGGATCATGTAGAGCAGGTTAATATGAATAAGACCAAAATGAGGCTCACTGCAGCAGTTACAGAGAGGTGACAGTTTTTCAATGTAAAGTCATTTGGAGCCGGAAGCGCCCCGTGCCCTATTTGGAACGCAGCAGCTAACGGCTTAGCTATGTCCATTTATATATACGTACAGTCTATGGTCCTTAGGCAAGACACTTCACACAACTTGAATATGTAATGGGTGGTGTGTGAATCAGTGGTAGTTGTGGTTGGACAGGCCGATGGCACAGATTGACAGCCTTTCTTCCATCAATCTATCTCAGGGCAGCTGAGGCTAAATAAGTTGTTTACCATCACCAAGTACAGGGGGTCCTCGGGTTACGACGTTGATCCGTTCTTAAGACGCGTCGTAACCCGAATTTCGTCGTAAGTCGGATTTTGACTTTGATCTTCCAACCAAAGCACCAATAACCTTTCCATCTCAATAATTAGACCACTACGCTGCTTGGTTATCACTGCCGCTTTCATAGGAGCAGATCAGAGCCCACATCAGGTACTTCCACCCACATTGGGCACGCACACGAGGCCGTCTTCTCTGCCCTACAACCACAACAGAGCGTATTCTTCCGCCATGCGCCGCGCGCCGTTCGCGTTTGTTTACGTCGCTTACCACGCGAAACCGCGTAAGACGGAATGACGCGTAATATAGATATATTTTTTAATGGGGGCGCGTCGCGTTCGTAACCACGAAACGTCGTAAGTCGAGACCGTCATAACCCGAGGACCCCCTGTATGGAGTGAATGAATAATGCACAAAACTGCAAATTGACATGGCATCGGGAAAGGAGCTCTATAAGATGAATGCCTTATTATAAATGTAAAATATGAGTTTTTAGTCATTTTAATTAAAATTATAAGCATCTTTTTCATTTTACACTACGGCTGTGTACATTGTCAAAACATTGCTGCTGCTTCAATTAATGTTATTGAGACTAGCTGTTGGGGATGTTATTGCTGCAATACATCTGTCATATAAATTAGTATAATTAAAGTCAAACGCTTTCAGAGGAAGAAAATCCAATTGTCCTAAATACGTCAGTCCTGTCCCTCGAGGCATGAGCAGATCCTTCTCTTCATTGGCTCTTCCCCAACACTCACAACCTTTGACCTCTCACACCAGACGGTCCTCATTCATCTGTTCATATTCACACTTATCCTTTTTTCATTTCCAGGTATCTGTTCTGTCGCTCAAAAAAAAGTCCTTCTAATAAATATTAATGTCTGCCCTCGTGTGGCAGGGAAGGGCTTACTCACAGCCAAATGATCCTCGCGCAGAATAATGAAGCCGCTGGGATCCAGGTGAGAGGACGAAGGGAGGCTTATGTAACGCAGCGCCTTGTCAGGTACGTTTCATCCATAATTTAACGCCTGGGTAAGGAGATTGAAAATATAGGACGGGACGTGAGGAATTAGCCTTCTAACCTGCAGAAGATGAGGAAAATGAGTTGGACAAATGTAATGAAAGACAATGAGAGACAGCAGCCTAAAATGAGATTTCCTGCACAAACAACATCATAGAAAAGATTTTGTGAAGGTGATGGAGGAGGAAATATTTGCACGGGAATATTGATATACTTGTGATCCCAATGAACCCCAGGAATTTTGTTTTTCAATGACTTTTTAATAACCCCATTCATTGTTGGTGCAAAATGATCAATAGCAAATTGTTAGTGGTTAAAGTGGCCACCACAGGACACTGAGCATTTCGGAGACTGTGGCTTTGTGTTGTTCTCTAAGTGCTACATGTCAGCACGAGGGAAATGGCCAAACAAGACGGAAACAATTTAACAGATGTTGGTCTCACAGCGCAAACCTGTTTCATACTATAAAAGGCTAATGGCAGACTAATACAGAGAAAGTTTGTGGCTTATTATATGCAGTGAGAGTGTTAGTGATTATATTCAGTATATTACAAGTAAAATTGGTAATAAAAATATACTATATTAAATCAATAATATTCCATAAAATGAATTTACATGTTACATGTTTACCCATAGCAGTTTGGTGTCAATTGGAGCAGTATCGCAGAACTTATGTTGAGCCGTTCTGTTCTACTAATGATCCCGTATCCGTTAGCGTGAGTGCTCGGGGCACTGATTTGCGGTGTCCAAATAACACAAACTTTAGCACTTTTCAAATCACAGAAGATCGCTGTGTCAGGGTAGACTTTTAGTAGATTCCAAATCGGCCTGAAACCCGATATCGCAACAGAAAAGTAAAGTTCAGAGCGGTGTTAGCTTCTTTCGGACTAGCGGTGTTTACAAAACGCATGCTCACTGTCCTCTCTGATGACGTCATCAAATGAAACTATAGCTGGATATCGGGTTTCAGGCCGTTTTGGAATCCACTAAAAGTCTACCCTGGCACAGCGATCTTCTGTGATTTGAAAAGTGCTAAAGTTTGTGTTATTTGGAGAACACAAAGTAATGCCCCGAGCACTCACGCTAACGGATACGGGATCATTAGTAGAACAGAACGGCTCAACATAAGTTCTGCGATACTGCTCCAATTGACACCAAACTGCTTTATTTCACCATAACTACTTGCTCTCAATTTGTCCTTAAGGATCTCAGCGAATAAAATCCAGTAAAACAATTTAGTCCAAAAATGCCTTGAAAAAGAGACATTTCTTAGAGTGAGTAGGGATCTTCCACAAATCTGACCCGTCACTGGGCCTGGTGTTGTCACCTGCTTGTCCCCATGGAGGTAGATAGGTGTAATGCCACGTTGTGGAATATTACATTAAAAGTATTGGTATCTCCATAGACAGAAGCAAGGAAAGTTAGTGTTCCTTTAACCCAGTGCTTCTCAAATAGTGGGGCGGGCCCCCCTGGGGGGGGCGTGGCGTGATGCCAGGGGGGGCGCGTATGACCCTGGGAAACATGTTTTTTTTTGCTGTACTGTACTAGAACTAAGTGTAATTGCACATCAACAACAGTAGTTGGCAGTGGCGTTCTCACATGCGATTTACGCACAGTCTCACCATTAACAAAACATCCAACGGGATCATTAGTAGAACAGAACGGCTCAACATAAGTTCTGCGATACCACTCCAATTGACAGCAAACTGCTATGGGTGAGTAAAACTACTTGTTTTATTGAATGGGTATCTTCAATTTCAGTAATTAACGGGTAAAAATCTTACACACTGTCCCTTTAAAGCCTGTTTGGTGAAGTGCCCAAAACCTTCTTTTCCACATGGATTTGTTGTTGTTTTGCCTGACATGTTCCACAGAATGAATAAGACTTGGCAGTCTCCATGGTGACACGCAACTGACTCCAACAAAAAAGTAAAAAGTATTTTTTGTTAATAAAAACTGTAATGGATTGAATAAACGATAGATACTCAGAGACATTCCAGGCAAAGCAATACAACTTTATAAATGACAAGCAAGTAATGGACCTTTCACCAGAAAACGTCTGTTGTGTACGGTTAGGCATCAGTTTGAACAGTTTTTGTAAAATAGAATGTAGATTTAATTGGGCTAGCTCACTGGGTAAACCAATTAATAAGATGTTATATGCTAATCAAATTTTAGGCTGAACAAAAGGTCCTCGGGGTGGTATAACAATGACAGTGATAAATATCGAAATCCGCGAGAAATGGAAAGAAAACAATCATATCAAAAACAGAGGATTATTGCACCTGCTTGCTGCTTACCATAATACAACAGGTTTGCATGGTAATCCCATGACGGCTCTCTTTAGCAGCATAAATAAATCATATGCAATGTAAATGATTCACCACAAGTCCTTCCATAGAACACACACCCATTGGCAGAGTGTGAGAAAACAGTCCCTTTACTACTTTTACCCATGGGACTTCAGCTCTTTATTTCAGTGCTTTACAGATGTCTGCTCACCTAAAGCTGCACAGGATACAAGCCGGGACATTTATATGTGCATATTCATATGCTCATTACAGCTATGTGTGTGCGTGCATACTTTTAAGTCTAATTATGGGCAATGCAGCTACACCCTTGTCAATAATACACTGCTGAATCCGATACTACTTTATACTCTAGACACATTTGTCAAATAGCATGGAATAGATTCTGAATATTTCACCAAGCTATGATGATTATTATTCTTCTGCTCACTTTTAATATGTTCAGTTTGCCATGCTTGAGCAACATGCCTAGAGTGTCCTTTGAGTTAATATTCTAGCAAAATCTAATTTCAAAATGTGAAAATGATAAGATATTAAAATGTACAATGGGTGTTTTAAATAGCATGATACAAAATATACACTATATTGCCAAAAGTATTCACTCATCCATCCAAATAATCCAAATCAGGAGCTCAGTGAATTCCAGCGTAGTACTATGATAGGATCTCACCTGTGCAACAAGTCTGGTCGTGAAATTTTCTCACTCCTAAATATTCCACAGACAACTACCAGTGGTATTATAACAAAGTGGAAGTGATTTGGAACAACAGCAACTCAGCCATGAAGTGGTAGGCCAAGTAAACTGACGGGTCAGCGGATGCTGAGGCTCATAGTGTGCAGAGGTTGCCAACTTTCTGCCATTCGCTACAGACCTCCAAACTTCATGTGGCCTTCAGATTAGCTCAAGAACAGTGCGTAGAGAGCTTCATGTAATGGGTTTCCCTGGTGAAGTAGCTGCATCCCAGCCATACATCACCACGTGCAATGAAAAGCATCGGATGCAGTGGTGTAAAGCACGCCGCCACTGGACTCTAGAGCAGTGGAGACGTGTTCTCCATCAGGCAATGTGATGGACGAGTCTGGGTTTAGCGGTTGCCAGGAGAACGGTACTTGTCTGACTACATTGTGCAAAGTGCATTTCAGGAGCTGGGCTTGGACCCTTAGTTCCAGTGAAAGGAATTCTAGATGCTTCAGCATACCAAGAGAGTTTGGAGATGGCCATAAACACTCCTAAACCTTGGGGACAGCCTTCCCAAAAGAGCTGAAGCTGTTATAGCTGCAAAGGGTGGACCGATGTCATATTACTGGAATTTCCCCACTGTGGGACTAATAAAGGCATATCTTATCTTATCATATTAAACCCTATGGATTCAGAATGGGATGTCACTTAAAGGCAAAGTAACGTTATTTTACAATCTGAGCCTTCTTTCGGTAATAAAACAAGTCGTTTGACTCACCCATATCACGTTCGTGTCATTTGGAGCTGTTTGAAGAAAGTTATGTTGTAGCGTAACCATTAGCATTTGTATTCGGGGCATTACTTTGCGGTCTCCAAATAACACAAACTTTAGCACTTTTCAAATCATAGAAGCCCGATGTCTTAATGTAAGAAATTGTTTGAAGCAAAAGTGGCCTGTAATCCGAGATTTATCCATAGTTTTCAGCTTTGCGTTTCATGTTTGGGTCCCGGGAGCTGAGAGCACACTCCGCGCATGCGCACTGGCGTCCTCATCTACTCGAAACTATGGCTAAATCTCGGATTACAGGCCACTTTTGCTTCAAACGATTTCTTACATTAAGACATCGGGCTTCTATGATTTGAAAAGTGCTAAAGTTTGTGTTATTTGGACACCGCAAAGTAATGCCCCGAGCAAATGATACAGCACCATGTTAACGGATACGGGATCATTACTAGAACAGAACGGCTCAACATAAGTTCTGCGATACTGCTCCAATTGACAGAAAAATGCTATGGGTGTGTAAAACTACTTGTTTTATTGCCGAAAGAAGGCTCAGATTGTAAAAAAAACGTTAATTTGCCTTTAAGTTCATATGCAAGTCAAGGCAGGTGAGTGAATACTTTTGGCAATATAGTGTATCATTTAATTTAGTCAACTCTTTTAAAGTTTTATCAGACAAAATTCATTTTTGGTTAATCTGGCCTAAATTAAGGAATGAGGACTCAATCACATTATAACAATTAAACTAAAGCATGAAACATGTACTGTAACAAAGTACATTCCATTCCACAATGAAATACAGCTACAGACACTGACGAAGTTTGTGCAGCCTCCATCTGTGTGAAACAGAAACACCAGGGGACTGACCGGGGCAGTATTGATCCGAGGGTCCCCGCTGGTCCTCAGGGAGATACTAATGTAGTCGTCATGGCGACATGTCCTTGATGTCCCCCAGCCTTCTCTCTCACATCACTGTAGCATGTGAAGACTCAGCACATTCCCTCTGCACCAGCCCTGCTCAGACAGTTCAAAGGCACCACTCCTCTGGACAGGAAACATTGTCATCTCTCAGCGGGATGCAAAAATAGCATAGGCAAAGAGAGCCATTTAAATCTCACGTCAAATGTGAATTGCTTTGACTTGGGGAAAATAAAAAGGTCACAAGGCAATGCAGCAGAGGGGCCTCTAATCCTCAAACCCCATTAAAGAGTGCAGCCATGTTTCCGATGAATCAAAGATAGTATTTTGTTCCAGCAAAAGATGATAAAGCTAGTGTTTTCACTTTAGGGATTTGGAAGTATTAAGTATTAGGCGTCTGCTCCATTTGAGAGGCAATCATGAGAATACAATATGGATCAGTTTAGGCTAAATTTGGGCTCAAATTGAGAGCAGGGCTTTAAACGTAACCAAATGAATGGCTTAAGATGTGTGTAGAATCCCTCAGTCGTCCAGGTAGAATCCATGGCAAAAGGAGAAATTCAATTTGTCAACTGGACAAAAGTTTATTTGGTCAAATACATTTCGCAGCTCATCCAAGCTGCTTCTTCAGTTCTGGTCAGAGTGCTGGAGGACACTAGTCTGGTTAACACCTGACCATATCACAAGTGAGATATGGGTCTGGAAACTCGCTTCGAAAAATCCCGTAGCGGAGGTGTGGTTAGCGATTGCCAACGGCCGTTTATTGGGCGTTATGAATGTCTATCATTGAGCGTATACGTAAGTCCATAGCCAATCATGTCAGTTGTCAGTTCAAACTACAAGCTTCCGTTTGTCATGTAGTACACGTCACCATCTTGCCACACCTCCCCCGCTCTCTGATTGGGGCCCTAAATCTGGGACTCTCGCTTGGACGAGTTTCCAGGCCGCCTTCCAGTTCGAAACGAACGGAAGCGGCCTGGGAATTCCCAGGCTAGGAGGACACTGCTTATATCCGCCCGAATTATAATGCCTATATCATTTTGTTTATATTATTGGAGTGTTGAAATGCACTATAGTGTAAATTAATTTTTAAGTTAAGCAAGTTAATGATTACTCTAAAACCTCTAAAAGTGTGCTAGAATTGTACCCTGCACTTACAAAATCAGTCATCACTTTCTAACCTTATAGTGGGTACGCTACAAAGACCATATTTTCCTGCACACCTTTTTATGCTCCATCAAGACTAAATTGCTTTGCCTGCTGCAGTAATTTGTACTTGGCAAGCAGTGTCATATTAAGTAGTATGACTACTCATGATTACTCTACACTAAATGTGCACAATTTGGGCAGGCCATCCAGCCTGTTAGAGCCAAGTCCATAAACCAACATTATAACAACTGTTTAATCATACAATCACAAAAGTTGGACAGTGGACAGAAGATGCATCAGACATCATAACCTACTATATCTCAAGGAAGTTGCATGTAATGATTGATGAGTTTTGCAGACATACTAGACATTTGCCATACCAGAACAGGTTGTGTGATTTTATATGAAGATCAGTGTCTCTTTTTAAATGAACTGTTGCCACTTGACTCCTTGCAGTGTTTTCAGATCGACTCAGAAGTGTCACTAATGTTAATCTTAGCTTAGGAAAAGAGAGCAACGGCAATGCAGAGGGGAGTTTGTGACAATACTGCAACTTCCAACTGAGACTATTGTACAACTTTGCATGCAAATGAGTCTGTCAACACTCCACGTTAACTCAGAAGAGTGGGAAAGTTAGTCATAATGCTGCAATGAAATGCATACTAATAGTTATGTGCAAGCAAAAAGTAAAAGAAGTGTTTTAACTTTTAATTTGACATTTTGTTTATTGTAAAATGCAATAGAGATTTAAACTGCTTACTACTAAAATTAAGCTGTTGACTTGACAAAACTGCATAAATGATTGACCCCACCTCTGACTAGCAATTCATCATAATAAGTACAGGACAGTGGAGACAGAAGACAAACAGAGATTTTCTGAGCAATCAAGGACAATACAGAGTTACTCAAATGCTATTAAAAGCTCATAAAAATCAATTGTACATGTCCCCTTAAAATTCCTTCTGTTTGATTTCAATACAGCTAAAATCTGATCATGTTTGGCTCTTCAGAGAGTCTGTAAAAGTAAAGTTTCTAGTACAATCTATAAAGGTCACTCTGTGCTGGAACACTTGCCACCTGTCTGTCTGTGACCGGAAAGAACTTTTAAATTGACTGGTGCCTCTTAAAAGCAAACATCCAACACTGAAACAAAGTGTAATAGGCCATAAGTGCATCGAAAATACAGAAGAAAGTAAAATTGGTATCCTGCAGATAGAGTCCAAATGTTAAGTCTGGTAAGAAGAAGCCAAGGCAGCTCCAGCAAATGTAATTTGAACCCAATTTTGAGACTCAACCAAATATATCTGCTCTTGCTCCTTCCGAGTGAGTGAAAATATCTGCCGCTGTCATTTCAGAGACACAGGAAATGAGGCATGGGAAAGGCGTGCTCAGGGTGTGGGACGCTGTTTGTGTGGCACTGCATCATTGAGGGAGTGTTAGAGTTTGGACTTGGACTATGGTTAATTAAATGCAAGTTTAAAACATTTCTGTACAATATTTTATGTTTAAAGGAAAAGTAACGTTTTTTTTTACAATTTGAGCCTTATTTCGGTAATAAAACAAGTTGTTTTACTCACCCATAGCACTTTGGTGTCATATGGAGCATTTCCGGAGATGTTTAAGATTAGCGTTAGGCTAACGCCGTTAGCCTAGCGCGACTTATAGCCATAGCTCGGGGCATTCCCCGAGCATGTAATATGCCCCGTGCGGGCTCCAAATAACACAAACTTTAGCACTTTTCAAATCATAGAAGCTCGATGTCTTTAGTCTACGATTTTGTTTGAATCAAAAGTGGCCTGTAATCCGAGATTTAGCCATAGTTTACAGCTTTGCGTTCCATGTTTGGGTCCCGGGAGCTGAGAGCACACTCCGCGCATGCGCACTGGCATCCTCATCTACTCGAAACTATGGCTAAATCTCGGATTACAGGCCACTTTTGACCAAACAAAATCGTAGACTAAAGACATCGAGCTTCTATGATTCTCCGGAAATGCTCCATATGACACCAAAGTGCTATGGGTGAGTAAAACAACTTGTTTTATTACCGAAATAAGGCTCAAATTGTAAAAAAATGTTACTTTTCCTTTAATTCCATTAATCACCCCTTTTTTTCCTTCTTGGCTTCCTGTTCCACTGCATCCATAATGATATTTATACTTTACAGCTGATTCCCTGGGGGATGTGATGCTAACTGTAAGCTCTCCTCTGTCTGAAGTTCTGTTACTCAAGTTAGTCGTCAATCTGAGCTTTGTTTTAACACAATCCAGAAAGTGCTGACTTAGTTGGAACTGCAACAGGTGAGTTGATTTGAGCTGCTACAACAGTTTTGAGTTCGTATTGATCACAGGCTTCTGAAAATGTGTTGTTTAACTCAATTTTATATATTTACTTGAGTTTTCAGGCCATCAAAAAACTTTTGTGTTAGTTATTGCTAATGCATACATTATCTCCCATATCCCATGGTAACATTCCAGGATAGAGATACCTAGAAATACGTACCCAGCATGATGTCCCTGCACAGTTACAAAGATACTTTGCAGGGACATCATATTCTCTCCTCTGTACTTTTCTCAAAGAGTGCCACTAGTTTTTTCATCCCACATCTAATGTTAGTCATCCAAATTCCACCCAAAAAAAAGAAACAAAGCATCATCAAAACCCTTTTAATCATCTTGCCTGTGATTCACTCTATTTTATCAGGATATGAATGGTGATGGAGAAATTGCAATGTGGTGCCAAGGATACTGCCAGCTCAGTGCTTATCTACCTTAAGTCATCAAAGTTATAATTATTCTCTATAACGGAAACAGCCAGACTTGAATGGGCAATGCCACAAAGTGTTGAGCATTAAAGCCTCTGGGTCCTGTATGTATGGTAAACTTAAAAAATAAAAATTAATTCTGCCTTGTTTTTTACACTCTCAGGCTGACAAATGGCAGATTGATTTGAGAATATTTATGCAGTTCCTTTCACACTCAGACACATACTAGAAATTTTCTTTCTAAAAAGTTTGAAACACCAACCCACCAATTACAATGTGAAAATGTGATACAGAACAATTATACATAAACATCACGATTGTCACTGCTCACTAAATGTTGGAATAATTACACTGTTTAGTTACTCCAGTTTCATGAATTTTGCATTTTGCAATTTCATTTTCTCGCACATGGGATGAGTATTGGTGCCTGCGGAAACCTCTTCCTCTGCTTTGTCATTTTCTCCAGTACAGTATATTCCTTAAAGGGCCCATATTTATTCTCCAAAAAAATATGTATCGCTTGATGATAAATAATGAATCCATTTGCGAAGCCAAAGCGGTGAGTTTTTGGAATACAGGCACAGGTTTATGCAGGTCTGGAAAAGACCATGTGTCCTCCTGCTCAGGAAGGTGCTTTAGTTTTGGCCCAGGCAGAATGTTATCTCCTGGCTTCAGACCATTCACTGTGGTTGTCTTTGTCTTGAAGGGCATTCTCAACTTATTGGTCTTGTAGTTAATGAAAAACAGTCTCTGAATGATAGCACCTAAAACTAATTTTCTAATATTCCCCCTTCGACATATTTCTGTCAGTTTCATTCTAAGCAGGCATCTGTGTCAGCTTTGTTGTCATCTACTGTAAGAAAATACTTTGATTAAATTGCACTTCTGAAAGGAACATTTTGTTAAAACTGTTAGTGGTTAGTGTTAGTGTTGTTAGTCATAGGATGTTGAAGAAAAGAGAAAATGATCCAGCATCCATATCACCTATCACAAAAAACATTATTAAAGAAATTGGCAGGCGCATAGTCATCAAAGATGGTCAAGTCAGTCAAGTCAAGTTTTTTTCTGATCAGGCTATAAGGCCTTCGTCTTGTTTTTAAGAGAGCTCACCAAAATACAGTGGTACCTCACCTTATGAAATTAATTCGTTCCAGAAGTGGTTTTGTAATGTGAATTTTTCGTAAGTTGAGTAGCTATTTCAATGGAAAAAGCCTGATTCGTTCCAAGCCCCGTTCTTTCCGTTCCAAGTTTTTTTTTTATAGTGTAACATTGTGTTCTGCGTCCTGACTAGACCAGGACTAAACGTGGACTGGACCTGGACTAAACCAGGATTAAACCACCACGTGCCGTGCGGCTGGTTTGTGGCTCGGGCTCCAGAGGACGCGGTCCGGTGTATCGCGTGCTCGCAGACCCGGTGCCGGTCGTGCAGACCAGGACTAGGGATGCGTGCTCCTCGCGCTCGGTGCTCCTCGGTGCACGTCGCGCACGGTGCTCCTCGTGGGCGGTGCTCCTGTCTCCGCGCTGCTTCCGGAGTCGTGTCTCCCCCCACGCTTCACTATTTAATACATTTTGTTGAAAATCTATGAAAGTTTGAGTGTTTAAACGAGAGAGAAATGTGAGAAAAGAAATGTGAGAAGTCTGAGAAAAGTGTATAATGTGTGTGGTGAGGCGTTTACAGCCTTAAAACATGTAGAATAATTGTAAAATATAAAGTTGTCCTACTTCGCAGATTTCTCTTATTGCGGGTTATTTCTGGAACCTAACCCCGTGTGTGTTGATAAAGTGTATTTACGTTTCGGAGCGTGCATCTGAGCGCGCATTAATTGAATTTTTGAGATCTCGCGTTTCGTAACTTGAATTTTCTTCCGTATCTAGAGACAAAAATTTAACGTGAAGGCGTTTCGTAACTTGGATTTTTCGTTTGTAGGGTCTTTCGTAAGGTGAGGTACCACTGTATATGGAATTTCTGGAAGAACCAATTACAACTAAGGAGTTTTCTGGTACCAGCTGGACTTTTTTAGAACATGCACATCATTAAAAATCAATAGGCAAAACCCCAAAACAAATACTAATAAAAAAAAAATATATATATATAAAGAAACAAAGAACTCTAAAAATGAGTGGATCAGTTAACTGCATCCTATAAGTTTTCTTGTTGACATGGTTGACACGTGCTTAAAGGGACAGTGTGTAAGATTTTTACCCGTTAATTACTGAAATTGAAGATACCCATTCAAAAATACATTGTTTTCCAAGCCTTTTCACTTCCATCATGAAATCAAAGTATTCTTTTGGACTTAGATAAAAGGGGGATCTTCCCCATATAGAGGCAGCCATTTTGAATACGAGAGCCGCAGAAGGACATTTGGGCTCATCCTTCGCCGAGGCTCCTGCTAACAGCTGCTCAGCCGCGCTGCATATGGCTCCCCCCTTCCCCCCTCCCCTTCCCCTTCTCTCCTTCGCTCCTCTGCTCCGCGGCTGCATATGGGAGCAGAGGAGCGAAGGAGAGAAGGGGAAGGGGAGGGGGGAAGGGGGGAGCCTCGTGTAAACAAGCATGCTGCTGTATCACACATCGTAATGGATATAACACGTATTTTGGACTAAATTGTTTTACTGGATTTTATTCGCTGGATCCTTATGGACAGATTGAGACCAAGTTTATGGTGAAATACAGAGTTTGACCTGTGCAGAGCCTTCAAAGGTAAGCTAAGTAAGCTAAGTTTTGTGCTTTTCTGTATAAAAGCCCCATGTGCTCGGGGAGTGATTGTTTTGCAGGGAAATGAATTACATAGTCAAAAAGAGGAGACTGTAAGGTTTCATTTGATGTGTAGATTGTCATGAATCATGATCGGGATTGTGTGTTTTCATGCGAAAAGAAAAAAAAAAGTGTTTTATGTATACAGCGGTTCGTGCACGCGAGCTGTCGGCGCTACGGCGCGCCCGGGTGACCCTCGTGGTCTGCCATAGCCAAAAGAGGAAGTGGAATAGCTACTAACCACCTATGCGCCACGAATCCTACACACTGTCCCTTTAAATGTTAAACACAGATTTTCTGACACCGCACAATTACAACACACAGTTTGATCAGGTTCCAAGGACACACAGTCCTCTGGTGTCACACTCTATACTTAAGCACAATTTTCTGAATGTAAATCAGAAAAACTTTTTTTTTAACATATTGCCACAGTTCAGAACAGATTTATATTTACATTTTTCTTCATATACAGTTTACAATTACAATACATTATATCTCAAGTTATATATCTATAACTTGGAAGAGATGTATTGCTCCCTTGAATTTGCTCTCTCTCATGAGAAAGTCTTGGCCTGTCTTTACACTTACAGTAACTACACTGGGAATTTCACCCTTTGCCTTTTCAACTAGAGGAGAATATCATCCAGTGACTGTGCTGTAGTGACTTACTTTTACTCTGGAGAATACATTCAAGTAGTCCCAATGCTGGATAATATGTAAAGCAAAACACAGCAAAACTAAACCCATGTTCACCCTTACACAGTGTTAACATAACATGTTTCTAGATATGATGTTAAAATGCAAGGACAAGTCAATCAGAAAGAAAAAAAAATCAGCAGGGTTTAGGTTTCTTCAGACTGAAAGTTTTTACTCTGTGGATTACAGTTTGGTCAAAGGCAGAGCAACAGTCATTACGGTCACATGGAGCTGGAACTGGATCATGGGCAGGCCTTGTGACTGGGTCACAGTCAGCACAGCAGGGGGCAGGGGCATCCCAGGTTAGCGGAAAGAGTGTTGGTGTTTTGTAATTCCATAGTGGCTTTCAGGTCACATGCCAAGGGCTCATGGCGTAAAGGGCGCTCTCGTCTCCAATGTCCAAGTTGACAACAGATAAAGCATTTTCTTGTCCTTTCTCTTCTCCCATCTTTGCTCTGCTTACATGGTGGGTGATGAGCAGTGGTGAAAGTAAGCCGGTGCGCACCGGAACGGCGTATCGGTATAACATTCTCAGCCGGTGCGCAGCACCGCTAAAAGAATTGAAACTGAAAAGAATTGAGAACTGAAAGCTACCCGAGTTTCGGGCCGAAATTCTCGTGCAGATATCCGCAGTCTGTTACACAAGGATTGTCAAATTTATTTGACTGTAGCCAGAGAAATAGCCTAGATGGCGCGGTGGCTGAGTGGCTACCGCAATAGTTTTATAACAAGAAGGTTCTGGGGATCGAACCCAGAACGTAGGATGACCTACGTTTGTTTTTTTGTTTTGTTTTTTTAAACGGTAGTGATGCACTGGACATTATAGCACCTGTAAGAAATGAAAACTACTTTCACCACTGGTGATGAGCCTACTTGTGTATGCAGTTCAATGAGACGAGCAGCATTCCAGCCAATGCAAGTTTTCTTCACAGCTGAAGTCCATTGATGAAGTACAGTAGTTACACAAGTATTTTTCTCAAACATCACAAGTCACACCACACAAGCGGACAGGTCTTATAAGTTCACTATGGGTGTTATACACTTCTCACTTTGGCTTTTGTGATAGCTGTGCAAATATTGTTCACAGCCTCTCTATACAAAGCACTGGAGTCATGTTTCCAATCCACATGATTGCACTGCAGTTCAGTGTTCTGAAGGTGATCAGTTATTTTGTCAATAGGTTTCATTTTCATGATCAACACTTTCCTCAGTTCAGTCATAGTGGGCTTGAAATCTTGACAAAAGTTATTTAGCAAAAGTGTGACCTGATGTTATGGGATTGGGCAGATGTTGAGATGCTGTAGATATTTAAAAAAGATATTTAAAAAAACAACAACAAAAAAACCCCCAACAAAACAAAACTAAAACTAAAACTAATGTTGAATTTTGTGGACCAGAGACTTCAACCATTGGCATAGTGTACATTGTGCCCTCTTTAGAATGGTGGTGTATTCTCTGAGCAGTGGATGAAGAAAGAGTCCTGTTGTGATCTTATTTTGCTCCTAGCTTCATCTTTCCACATTTTTTTACACAGTCCTTGTAATTTTCAATGTGCTCTAACTTTTTAATTAGAAATATTTCTTTATCTCATTTTGACTGAATCTCACATAGCCTGTTTTCCAATTCCAAGAACATTCTTTAAAAATATAGCTGCAAGCAGCAATGTGGGGCCAAGCACCGAAGGTTCATGTAGGCCTCAGCATGTAGGCCGCATGCAGGGTCTGACAGGGTCTAACAGAGTCTGACAGGGTCTAACAGGGTCTGACAGGGTCTAACAGAGTCTGACAGGGTCTGTTCTGACAGGGTTAGACCCTGTCAGAACAGACATATCAAAGACAGATCAAAGGTTGCTAGGTGCGTTGCTAGGCAATTGACAAATTCCTGCAACTTTGACCTTTGAAATACTCTACTTACACCTTATTTAATCCCACCTGTACCATTGTATTTTATTATATTTTATTACATATTTTTTTGAATTATATTGTTTACCTTTTCCCCTGCATTTTTTCCAACACTTTTTTTTTTTACCATTTATTATTATTGCATATTATTGTACTTCTTGACTATCTTAGTGAGTCAACGGTTCTTCTGATCCTAAGCATTTCATTGCATTATTGACCTTGTGCTGAGCCTGCATATGACAAATAAATAATCTTGAATCTTGAATCTTAAGTTGCCCCTATTCACAGAAGGAATTATTGTATTTTTGAGCAATAAAAACACTTGTAATAAATAAATGCTAGATGTGTAGGTTTAATGTGATACAATGGAACATTCCATGCAAAGCATATATCCACAGAGACAAGTAGGTTGCGCAGAAAAATTCTCCAATGTACCTTTAACGTTACAAATCCTGCACTATTACATATACAAATGGATATGTTACATGTTCACACACAGTCAGTGTAACAGTTCCCTTGTTGTTATGGCGTTTGCGAGACATGATGTCAGATCATTAGCCGTCATTGTCATCTGGTGGTGTCAGCCACTCCGTCAATCAGTGAACGTCCTTTTGGGTGTCACAGCAAGCGAACACATAACTCCAGTTCGCAGTAGTGGAGGTTAGGTGAGCAGAAGTGCACTGTCCACACACACAAGCTTCAAAAGAGAGAAGTGAATTGAACATTTGATTGACAGCAATCATGAGAAAGCCAAGACACATTCAGAAAGAAGATGCTGGAACCAAAGAGTGAATCAGTTTTCCCAAATGTGACATCTTTTACAGGAATTCCCACTATATCTACACGATAACCAATACAGCCATTGTATAAGTTGTCAGATGTCTCATTGCTTCCTCAATTCCACAGCAAAGGCAAGGCAGCAGGAGTCATGAAGTATTGATCAGAGCTCCTTGACATAGTATAGGAACGCCTCTGCACAAAAGAGAGCAAGGAGAATGAAGAAAGACAGACAAGGTTGGAGAAGTGATAGTAGGGAGAAGTATGGGGGAATCAGAGGAAATCGGATGACAAGGACAGAAGAACAATGAAGTAAAGGTAGATAGGAAAGGCTGATAAATAGTGTGGCTGTCAGCTGTAGCCTTCCTCCTATACTAAAGCGGGAAATCGAGCCAACTCCCACCGACCAACCAACAGGGAATGCCTATTACTATAGCCAGCTTGCTGTCTGTTGATACATGCTTGACATAGCAGACCCACATGAGGCTATTGGCGAAGCTATTCTTCTATAATGGCATCCCTTCTTTCTTTCAGCTACATGAAGCACCACAGCACTGAGAACTGCACTTTTATTAGGTACACCAAGGAAAAGAGAGGCTCCCACTGCATTTGGTCAACACTGAAGAGAAATCTGTTGAACAAGAATTAATAGAGTCAATGTTAATTGACTGGAATGAGCATTTCAAATCACCTCAGCCACCTCTGGAGTTTAAAAAAATAGAAATAAAGAGGAAGTAGATTCACCAAGTAGAAGTTCTGTTGTAAAAATGCCCAAATGAATATTCCAGCTAAGTCATTAATAGATTATTAATAGATTAATATGTCACATTGACATCATTATAAATATGCACTATGTACCTTTTCATGGTGCTAATCTGCACTGAGATGCCTTTTTCTGGATTTTTTTTACACTTCTTTTCGATCTTGCGTTCAGAAAATTATTCCATTTGATTGCTAGCATTAGCAGATTTGCCTCTCCAATTTAGCTTGTAAGTTGGCCTGGTGGCTTGTTTCCATGGAGATAGATAAGTTGGGTAATGAATGCCACACTATGGAACATTTCAAGCAACCACCCGCTACCACCAGAAAGTATCAAAGATTATCTTAAATAATTGTTCTACTAACTTAAATTCATTGCTATTTGACTGATGATTGAATGAATAAATATTTGCTTGAAGCATTATAAAAGGTGTCGAAATGTGGCTAATGAGCTTGTTTATTTAGGCTCTCCCCATTTTTGGCACATGTCCGTAATCGCCCACAAACAGGAGGAATTCTGGCAGAGTTGTTTTTACCGTTTCATCTCCCCTGCTACCTGCTTCAAACCCTCAATCACAGCACTCAGCCTCTTCCCCACCACACTGCACATTAGTTGCCAGAGAGACGGCTACCCACGCAACAGCAAACATTCACTGGAGTCTATTCCTTGTTATTATGTCACTTAACGACCATCAGAATGTGTCAACCAAATTTCCATTTCACATTTAGAATAAATATAGTGTTTTTTTCTTTTTAAAACTGTGATTCTGGAGTTCACTTTTAAATGCAGGACTGTGGGTTGAAAAGAATATAATATAAGCATAGCTCTGAATGCCTTTCCACTTTAAGGTAATCAGCTCACACACTTTCACAGCTGGAGTGTCTGCTTAAATGTGACTTATTTTGGACAAGCCTCCTTTACTGATTTTGTATCAGATTTATTCCAACATTTCCTGCAGTGCTGTTTCATTTAACACCACTGTGGCATATTTCATGCATAGGTCTCACTAGGGATTGATTATGGCATATATTATAATCATAATTATCTGGCTCTGAAATAAGCATTATTTCAAACAATTAGTTCTATACTGTCAAAATTCTATACTGTATAAGACCGAATTCATTTTACAGATACAGGGCTCTCAAGGCTCACGCATTGAGAGTGTGACACACGCAATTCGACGTATTCACACGCGCACACGCCACACATGGCATTTCTCACGTTGATTTGTGTTATTTTTTTATTTTTTATTTTTTTGTGCCCAGAAAATCGGTCTGTGTGGCTTAGTTTATGCAGGCTCCGCGCGTTTTCAGCGCCGCCCCCTCCCCCTGCTCCGGGGGAGCTCCGGGGGAGCAGGGGGAGGGGGGGACGGCGCGTCTGCTCCCGACCGTGCGGTCCGAGCGGAGGCCGGAGCAGACACACCGTCCCCCGGGCACGTCCTGAGCCTCAGTCCCGGTGCCACGTCTCCTCTGAGACGCACCGACTCCGGTCCCCGTGTCTCCGTCTGTGCGTAACGTGTCCCCCCCGACGGCTTACGCGCGGAATACGCGCGGCCCAGAGCCGAACTGCCCGTGGTGAGACGCGGTGAGACGCGGTGAGACGCGGGCCCGGTGCATTAACCAGACTCTTACATGAATCTGTTAAAAATGTCCCGCTCCCCCCCGCCCCTCTCAGCAGCGCGCACTGACAAAGTGCGGTGATGATAAAACAAACTGAGAACCATCAGGTAATAACTTCATTTATATAACTCTCATTAGTTGCTTTGTAGTTTAAGTTTGCTCTTTAGACAAACAGGGCTCTCAACACGCAATTCACACGGCATTTCTCACGCAATTCAAGCGTGTTGTTCACTCGCGCATCCCTTACTTCCGGTGTCCACCACCGGGTTCGGGGATTGCACCACAGACCTTACGACCACAGCTACGGGCGGCCGCATCGACAATAGAGGCCGAGAACAGAGCCCACTCGGACTCTATGTCCCCAGCCCCCCCAGAATCTGGGAGAAGCTCTCCCAGAGGAGTTGAAGGTACCCCTGACAGAGGGCTCTGCCAGACGTTCCCAACAAACGATACGCTTGGGCCTGCCAGGTTTCTCCGGCTTCCTCCCCCGCCAGGGGACCCAACTCACAACCAGGTGGTGATCAGTTGACAGCTTTGCCCCTCTCTTCACCCGAGTGTCCAAGACACGCGGCCGGAGGTCAGATGACACGGCAACAAAGTCGATCATCGACCTCCGTCCTAGGGTGTCCTGGTGCCACGTGCACTGGTGGACACCCTTGTGCTCGAACATGGTGTTCGTTATGGACAAACCGTGGCTAGCACAGAAGTCCAATAACAGAACACCACTCGGGTTCAGATCAGGGAGGCCGTTCCTCCCAATCACCCATCTCCAGGTGTCACTATCGTTGCCCACGTGGGCATTGAAGTCCCCCAGTAGAACGATGGAGTCCAAGAAGGCCGGGTACTCTGCACTGCTGTTCGGCCCATAGGCCGACACAACAGTGAGAGACCCGTCCCTGACCGGGGTGAACTCCAACACACGCAGGCTGAGCTGTGAGGCAATGAGCAGGCCGACACCGGCCCGCTGCTGTTCCCTGCAGGCAACACCAGAGAAATGGGGGGTCCAGCCCCCCTCAAGGAGTTAGGTTCCAGAGCCCAAGCTGTGCGTGGAGGTGAGGCCGACTATATCTAGTCTGTAACGCTCAACTACCCGCACGGGGTGACATTCCATGTCCCCAGAGCTAGTCTCCATGCCCGGAGATCCGGCCGTCGAGGCCCCCGCCTTCGACTGCTGCCCAAATCTCCATGCACCCAGCCCCTATGGATCCTCCTGCGGGTGGTGGGTCCACAGGAGGACGGCCCCACGTCGCTCCTTCGGGCTTCGCCTGGCCGGGCCCCGTGGGGAAAGGCCCAGGCAACAGACGTTCACTGGCGAGCACCCACCCCAGGTCTGGCTTCAGGGTGGGGCCCCGGTAACGCCAGTCTGAGCGACGTATCTGACCTTGATGTGAAACTCAACATAAGGGCTTCTGAACTGCTCATAGACTGACCAGTCTCCCAGGACCTGTTTGCATTGGGATCATTCGGGCACTCAAACCCCTCCACCATGTTAAGGTGCATGTTGGACTCTGCCAGGGCTGCCCTTTGTCACCAGTTCTGTTCATTATATTTATGGACAGAATTTCTAGGCACAGTCAGGGGCCGGACGGGATCCAGTTTGGGAACCAGGATCTCATCTCTGCTGTTTGCGGATGATGTTGTCCTGATGGCTTCATCGAACCGGGACCTCCAGCCTGCATTGGGGCAGTTTGCAGCCGAATGTGAAGCGGCTAGGATGAGGATCAGCTCTTCCAAATCCGAGGCCATGGTTCTCGACCGGAAAAAGGTGGCTTGCCCCCTCTGGGTGGGTGGAGAGTCCTTGCCTCAAGTGGAGGAGTTCAAGTATCTCGGGGTCTTGTTCATGAGTGAGGGGAGGATGGAGCGCGAGATTGACAGGCGCAGCGTCGGCAGTGATGCGGTCGCTGTACCGGACCGTTGTGGTGAAGAGGGAGCTGAGCCAAAAGGCGAATCTCTCAATTTACCAGTCAATCTACGTTCCTACCCTCACCTATGGTCATGAGCTCTGGGTAATGACTGAAACGACAAGATCACAGATACAAGTGGCCGAAATGAGTTTCCTCTGCAGAGTGGCTGGGCGCAACCTTAGAGATAGGGTGAGGAGCTCAGTCACACGGGAGGAGCTCAGAGTAGAGCTGCTGCTCCCCCACATTGAGAGGAGCCAGCTGAGGTGGCTCGGGCATCTGTTCCGGATGCCTCCTGGACGCCTGTTCTGGGCATGTCCCACCGGGAGGAAGCTCCCGGCTGGCCTGGGAACGCCTTGGGGTCCCCCCAGAGGAGCTGGAGGAAGTCCGGGGTGAAGGAGGTCTGGGCGTCCCTGCTTAGAGTGTTGCCCCCGCGACCCGGCCCCGGAAGAAAATGTATATATCTATAAATTCAGTGTTTTCAGTTTGATTAGAGATACTTATTAACAAAAACATAAAATACCTTTAACAACGTAATACACTGATATAATATCTGACCCTGCCATGGATTTGTATCTTTTTTGGTTGGTCTCACTGGCAATATAATTAAATGATTAAGGGCTGAACTTTGAAGAAAGGTCAACCTGAATTTCCCCCTAGAGCGATACAGTCTAATCTTTTAAATCAAATAGGCCAAGGTTTAAAATCTATTTTACTTTTCATTAGGATAGAGAAAACTACAATGATACAACAAGGACATCACGAAAATACCAAGAAATTTGAGCTATCGCTGGACTTAATGGTCTGGTAAATTAGTATCTACAGAGAGGCTTTTGTGGTTTCACTGAAGTGTTTGACCCAAAACCGTAGTCTGGGCACTCTCCCTACACCATTAAGCAAATTAAAAAACAGAGTCATTTACGAACCAAGATATTTAAAAATTTGCCTCTCTCCTCATGTGTATTTTGAACTGGCTTGAAAATACATTATCTTGTAACATGGGCTCAAATACGGCAAAAATCATGAATGTGATTATTTGGTTCATAATTGAAATGCATAATTAAATCAAATGATTACTTAAAAACTCTTTTCAAGTTAACAGCTACCATTGACCTTTTGTTCAGTAGAGATTGGCAAGCCTATGGCTGAAATTATCAAAATTATTCCAGTGAAGGTGTATGGGGTTTTAAAACACATTGGAACACTTCCTGTATGAGATGACATCACAAGGTGGAACAGAGCGTTTTGTGTGAATAAAACAAAGCACAACTTAATTCACAATCAAAGAAACCAGGATTAGATTTGATGTTGTTTTTTCTTTCTCCCTTGGACAGCACCGCCTCAACCTCGCAACTCCCACAACACCTTCCTCCTCCCGCGATCAATATTGTAAACTGCAAAGTGTTGTGAGGGATGCTGCATATACTACAGTTGTATAGGATGAGAAAAGGCGGAGGTAAATAAAACTGCATGCATGCAACCAAATCATGCTCATTCAGTGGAGAAACTAGGACAGATAGATCCGCACCTTATTTATTTATTTATTTATTTTTTCAGTGTAGTTTAATATATTCTACTGCGCCTGGCATAAAACCGCAGAGCTGCTCTCCATCACTGGCAAATACAAGATTGAATTTTGGGGGCGAGCAGGGGAAGGGGGAGAGAGATAGATAGAAAGATTGAGAAAGACACAGAAAGAGGCTGAAAATAGGCAGTAGGTTGTGACTGATGGGGAGCCCGTGAAAGCAGTAAATGTGTGTATGTAAGCGTATTGGCAAGGCAGATTTCTGATTGGGAATTCCACTGTTATTTTCCCATAACTGCCATTGGCCCATCACATAAGGAAGACTATATTTCACGGTTTATGAAGAAGCACAGGAAATTAAAGGAGAAAATGGATTACATAATATGACATTGTGGGGTATATTTAGTATTTAGGTTGCAACCTTCTCATTTCAAAGGGCAGTCGGATATAGGTTTTCCCTCCCCTGCTCCACATTATATTCCATGGATTATGCAGTGTTGCCAAGGATGTTATGAAACGGTGACCACAGTAAATATGAGCGTGAAGGGGAGCTTTTGACCCCATCCTGTACCAGATCACTCTGCAGCTTTCAGGCAGTGATAGTCCAAAGCATGTATCCACAGAAATCTATTTTGGCCAAAAAAGGAAAGCACCCATTTAGATTCACTTTGCTGTGGACAATTCAGCAGTAGAGATACAAACGCTTTACCTGGCCAGCCAAATGATATCTCTCTGTATTTCCTATACAGCGCGATACCATTTGGACACCCTCGCTCCACCCTCGCTCCCCCGGTTAACAACGGACTCCGCGATTCTGATTCGTTCAAAGATGGTGACGTCAGTGCACCCGCCTTTGCCCGCAACGTCACTTCCATTCAGCTGTAAAATTGGTCTTAAATGACCTAAAACACATTGATTCCTTAAAACCACAGCAGCTGACAGCTCTAGAGGCCTTTCTTTTCAAAAAAGATGTTTTTGCATTGCTTCCCACCGGCTTGGTTCACGTCGCTGTCCGTTAACTGTTCTCTGATTGGTTCACTTAGCTGTCAGTCTAAGCGCAACGGCAGCGCATTCTGGACCAAGCATTACCAGACTCGCCGCTGGTACAGCGATGAGTCATGGATTCTTCCAGGCAAACAAACGCTGCAAATATGACAAAATATTGAACTGGTTCAATGGTAAAGTTGGTCAAATGCTTATCTTGCAACACAGTTTGAACTTGTAGCAATAAAAGTAATAGGTTGCCTTGATAGAGCAAAACAAGCAATTGTACTTTTAACCTTGCCACATCAGGAAAATAGTTTTCATCCACAATGTCTCTGAGTATGTGCGTTATTGTTATTCATTGTGAACATTTCAGCACTCCTTTGCCACAGTTATATTCCTGTTCTATAGGTTTTAAATCTCATTTTTTTTTAAAACTTTCAGGCAAAAAATAATAAAAAAATGTGACAACTCAATTTGCCAACCAAGTGTTTTTGTTTTACTTTGCGCTCATTAAAAAGTTAGATTAGAATTATTTTGTACAGTTGTGAAATTAGTTGAAAGCTTCTTTCAAAGTTTACAAAGTTTGCTGCGTTGGAATGTACATTTAATTAGTCTTGGCTCAGGCAGTGTTCACAGAATCAGTTACTTAGAGATTTATGACGAGCAGACTGGAGTTTACTGCACAATGTCCAAAGTCCTGCAGAGGCTATAAAATGACTCAACAAAATTTACTGCTGGGTTGTAAATAACCTTTTTGGAAAAAATATTCTTGTTACTTTTAGCTTAGTTTTAGCTTACATAGAAATCATTACAAATCCAAGACCTATCAGGTTTTTTTTATTATTATTATTATTATTATTTTGCCTCAGGTATAGACAGTGACTTATTATTCTGCTTATTCTGATTCTGATTCCGATTCTGATTATTATTATTATGCTGTTGTTGTTATTGTAGTTATTATTATGCATTAGTCCTAAATAGCGCTTCACTGGATGCTCAAAGTTGCTTTACAGTTTTGTGCATTATTCATTCACTCCACAAACGGTGATGGTAAAATACTTTTGTAGCCACAGCTGGTCGAGAGTTCCAATGTCCACCATCGGCCCCTCTGATCGCCAACACACACACACACACACACACACACACACACACACACACACACACACACACACACACACACACACTAGACAGGTTTGGCCACTTGTGGACAATAACTGGCTTTTAAGTAATAATACTCATATTTTTAACTAATATAACTAATAATTCAATTTTCTGCCACAAATAATGAACAGAACTAGTATGCCACTCAGGTCAGGGCTAGATAGATATATTTATTCACCTACTTGGACTAGACATTTAAAAGTGAGTTAACATCAGACAAAACCGTGAGGTTTATGTCCTGTTTGAAGAAGAAAAACTAGAATAGAAGGAGCTGTACCTGATTTTCACACTAGCGAAAAAGAGAATGAGTTCATTTTGAATGATAAAAGGAGAAGTTCAATTTGCCAACTGGAAGTTTGTTTGGTTGAAAACGTTTCGCCGCTCATCCGAGAGGCTTCGTCAGCTCTGGTTCTTGTGCTGGTTAGACACTGTTTATATCTCGCTGCCGGGAGGCGCTCCCGACACTGAAAAAGCTCTGAAAACGATCCCCCCTAATCTGTCTCTTTGTTTTTCAAATTACTCTGGCGACTAGTTTCGCCCCCCTATTCAACGTCTAACGACCCTCTCCACCCCTCTGCCCTGGATTGTCTGCCCTAATGTTTCTTTGTCTGTTTTGACTTGGTTTAAGGATCGAATTGTACATCGAATTGTGAGGGTCGTTAGACGTTGAATAGGGGGGCGAAACTAGTCGCCAGAGTAATTTGAAAATTTGAAGGGGATCGTTTTCAGAGCTTTTTCAGTGTAAGGAGCGCCTCCTGGCAGCTAGATATAACACAGGGTCTAACCAGCACAAGAACCAGAGCTGATGAAGCCTCTCGGATGAGCGGCGAAATGTTTTCAACCAAACAAACTTTGTCCAGTTGACAAATTGAACTTCTCCTTTTGTCATGGATTCTACCTGGACGACTGAGGGACTTTTCACGAATTAATTTTGAATGTTTTGCAGTGGTCCAAAGTTATTTCACTGGAATGAGTTTATAAGCACAACTCTCAGAGATAAGTGTATTATAGCTAGCAACAACAAGCATACCAAAGCACACTTTCTGATTAGAAAACATTTTGTCTGAATTAAATACAACATGCAGCATACTTATTTTGACCTCCTGTGCCACTTACACAATATATCTGTACAGGGGCAAGACAAATGTATCTTAAATACATGGGGAATAATTGGGTACAGGACATTAAAACTAGTTTTAAGAGTCTTGAATTGGACTCAGAAAGTGAATTGCCTGCACATACGACCCCAAAGAACACTTTGGAGTGGCAAGGTCAGGACAAGAATAAGACCTGGAGGTTATTTGCATGCACTCATTGTTTAAATAGGCCTGCACCGTTGTGAGATTGACCCAACCTGAGTGTCCTTATTGGAGGCATCTGCACTGCACCTCATCAGTATTCAGAATCAGTGTGTCCTGCTTCCATCACAGCATAGCCTCCCTCTGCACGTGTGTGTACATGTGCCCAGCTATGCACACTCCTACCATTTCTGCATTTGTTTAAAAATCAACTTTGAAACAAGTGGAAAAAGTGGATTACCATGAAGACTGTAATAATGCCTGCAAACAGAGGAGTTCTAGCTGTAATTTGCAAGAGAAAAATATTTCAAACCATGGCATTTAGGGAAGTTAGTGCTTTGAATTATTATTTTTTTGAACATTTGAAAACAAGAAAAACAGTAGTAATTGAGTTTAAATCTCATGTCTTCGCTCATAATCCTAGTATTATGTAACAAATCCAAATAAAGTTTGTTTGAGAACATTGTGAGCAGGAAAGCATCCAAATATACACATGCTAATGACAACCGCAGCTCGACTCTGTGCTAAATCTGGAAGACCAGCGATTAGAGACATTGGGTTCTTGCATATTTCAGCATGACATATGAGGTTTATTGTAACAGTGCTGTATGAGATTGCAAGAATATAATGTATATAGAGAATTTACCACATGAATGAATACATTAAAATGTGTCTACTGTTACTTTAAAGAAAATCATAGCCCTTTCAGTTTCATGTATTACTGCATTGTGTAACTTTTCTGGTGGAAGAAACGGTGAACAATTTGACTTAGTTAAATACATCTGTGCACTGTGGTATTAGACCATTCCCATAAACAGCATTTACAATGTCAGAACCAGAAGAGGCATGTCACAGATGCAGCACCAAACCACAAACCTGTGTAATTACAATCAATAATTCATTTTCCCCTTTTCTGCCACCGTTCCATTCAAACAACCCTTTGCATGCGATCGAGACAACTTCCAAATCTCTTCAGGGTCGCGGTAATTAGAACTGGGATTTTTTTCCTTCCACTTCACTTTGCACCTAACCACAATCTCATCAGCTAAATGTGAGAGGAGACATTGTTCCGGGGGTAATTGTCTTCAACTGCCATGTGAGGCTTTCTTTCTGCTATCCTTTTTCAAACGTTGGCATTGTTCACATAGGTTGGGTCATTTACAACAGCTTTGGCGTTTGCTCGTGAGTATATGGGTGCCAGATAACTGGTGTCATGCTATTTATCCCTCCTGCTTTAAAGGGGCCTATTAGAGATCTCAAATGCACTCAGTAAAGGGGGCCAAACTAAAAGGGACTGCCATGCATGCTGGTTGAATAATTACACAATGTCCTCAGCTTCCTCCACCAGAAGTTAGGTTTAATCACTGTCAAGCAAAGAGCCACCCATCGCGAGTCTGTGTTCACTGGAATTCTCTCTGTTCTTTCTATCACTGGTATCAGTGTATTTGAGTGAAGGTAATTACCTCCTGCAGCACAAGTAATGAACTTGGATTGCACATGTTCAAATGAGCTTTTGTTGATCTGTACTGCTTTTTTAGACAGATAAAGGATTATCAAAACATACATTCACAATTGTTATGTCTGAAAATGACAATATTGATTTGAGATGACAGATTTTTCTCTTGCTGGTGATGTCACCATCGTCACAGTCTTAACCCGTATCTTTATCATCATTGATTAGAGTTCAAACGAGCAGAAAAATCTTTATCATTGGCGTCACCATGACACCCTCTCAACAACGTCACTTTAAAGTCATACAACAAATCACAAGTGTCACACTGAAGATTGTTCTGGGACATTGCAGAGATCATGAAGCCCTAAACATGCCGGGGCCTGCACATAGGTGCAATGCAGCTGCACAGTTCTATCTGTGGGTGTCACCCACACAGACAGAGATAATGGCGCTGGTGAATGGCTGCTCTGTCACTCTGCCATCCCCAGCTCCCTGCCTGGGATTTAATGTGACACTTATAGCTATTGCATGGCTTAGCCACCAGACAGCAGGGAACCATGCCTGAATGGAAATGAGATTGTCATCTGTCAACGGCACCCATCACATCACTGGAAGACTGACAAAGAAAGTGAGAGAAAGACTCAGCCAGTAGTGCTAATGGAAGAAGTGCATGGAGAACCCATGTAACTAGCTTCATTACCAAAGGCCCAATCTGAGAACAGTTCTACGAGCATGGCTCAGATGGCACCAAATGTAAATGCAGGTTGACATGAATCACCACTTAATATCATGCAGCTCTGCAGTGCTTAAAATATGAACTAAAAGATGCAAATATGTGCAGCACACAGAGGCCACAGACACAGTCTGTTGTTGAGTGAGATGGGTGGGTTTAGAAGTTATATTTATTCAACCTCTAAAGCACACATCCAGATATTCCCCAGATAAATTGCCACATTATTTCTTGGTTTTTGGCCTGTTAGAGAAAAAGAACCAGAACTTGACTCTTTGCTGACTTTAGATTTTGTTGGAGGTGGAGGGTATTTGTATGTACTTTTGAGCCGGAGGCAGAACTAATGGCACTGAAGACTCACCTATTATTTTTCACTTGAGAGTGGAAAAGGGAAATACTAATATTCATGACGTGCAGTACGTTAAGGTCAAGTAGCAAAATTATCTCTTGAGCAGGGAGTTGCTTGACCTCAATTCAACAGGGCACAGTGCAGGTAAGAGGCTCTCAAAACAGCACAGAAGAATGCTGCTGTGTGCAGTGCAATGCTGTACACCGTCATTATGTGGACCTCTACTCTCAGCACACTGAAATAATATATAGCATTCTGTTCTTAGGGCTGCCAAAGCAAATCATCATGCATTTTAGAAAAAAATGTCACTTGGATATTGGTGTGACATAACTTTTATAATGGATGCCCTGAATGCTCATATAAAAAGCACTCGAACAACATGAAAATTCAAACTTTGAGAGTGTGCTAAATATGTAAGATTAAAGTCTATAGGCCATGAAGGCTTGTGCAAGGTGATCCCTGCAAGAAGTCAAAGCTGAAATCAAATTAACACCACAATAAATCAGTGCTGAAGAGGCAGCAGAAAGAGTATAAGGTGTGGGAAAGAGCCCATGGATTTTCTGCCAGTGTGTCCATTCGCTGTCAGTCACCCTTTGGTGCTACTGTGAACATCCAACAGTCACATGCATGGACGCACACCTGTATTAACTACTTGTATGCAATAAAGACATACACGCACTTTTCTATATGTGTATCGATCAGGGAAAAATAAGAAATCATTGACTGTGGCCAAGCTCAACAGATATGTCAACTGGACGGTGATCAATCTTGATGTCCCTATAAGAGCAGAGAGGTGGCTCATACAAAGTAGCTGCTTTGAATTACATTATAGCACACACACATTCAATAACAGCAGTTGGCAATTAGTCAGCCTGACAGAACATCCCATGGCAAGTGAGGACAACTACAGCTGAATTAGACCAGGGGATGCACACTGCACACAGTTGCAGACTTCTACAGTCACATGGGAGGTTCTGTAGGCCTAATTAAGACACAGGAATAATTGGGAATTGGACGGGACGGGAGGGGAGGGGGGTGACCCTTGAATGTGTGTATATTGCTAAGCTGATTTCAAAGAGAATTTTGATTACAACATAGCATCATTTAGAGGTGGGACAGTTTACATTTCAAAAAACTCCCAATAGTTTGCAATATTTGTTTTGAAGCTATGCTAATTTTGCATAATAAGTTAAAATTTATGCAAAAAAAATAAATAAAAGGCTCCAATAAATAATAAAACAAACTTGCCGTGTATTTTTAAGTGAGGAATAAGATGATATTTCTGCACTTTTGTGGTTAAATTTGACAGTTCATTTTTGGCAATCTTTGAACCTCCTCCACAATAGTTGCACATTTCTAATGCGATTCCATAATAATGTTTGAATGTTACTATAAAGAAAACACATTATTTTTTGCTCACATCACCCATCCTTAGTATTATTGTAAAAGCAGCAACGTGAAGGGGAAAAAAAAAGCTACAAATCCGCACATACATAAAGGTGTACACAACAGATAGATGCCATATTTAGCAGCACCAAGGCAGCCTAGAGGACACAGGGAGAGGAAGCTGAGTGGAGGAGGGGCAAGACTGGATGAAAAATGACTCTTTGTTGCAGACAGGCTTAGATGGCACCACACACTCCCAACACAGCAGCAGAGCCAGGGGGAAACACACAGAGAATTTTGGGTAATGCGGTCTGACGTGCCACAGCTCACTGGCCCCCTGACTGGCTGCTCTGATTGGACTGGCACGCTCACAGGAGGGATGGGTCGGGTCATGACAGAGGTTTCTGATTGGCTGAGGGGCTCCCGGGTGCAGCATGGGAGAAGCAATATAACGGGGTCCGTCCTCACTTAAGGTCGAACAACAACTGAATCAAATAACACAGGTTGGAAAGATAATGGGAACAGCAAAGCATCGAGCAGAATGTTGTTCTCAGCGTCTGTAAAAATACGTCTGAGGAGGATAAGGAAGTGAACATTTGGAAATCCATTTGCTAAGAATGCCGTGTTATGATTCGTATCTAATCTTTATTATTCCCCATATTTATTCCCCATATTTATTCAGCAAGATAGGTTAAAGGAACACTAACTTTCCTTGCTTCTGTCTATGGAGATACCAATACTTTTAATGTAATATTCCACAACATGGCATTACACCTATCTACCTCCATGGGGACAAGCAGGTGACAACACCAGGCCCAGTGACGGGTCAGATTTGTGGAAGATCCCTACTCACTCTAAGAAATGTCTCTTTTTCAAGGCATTTTTGGGCAATAAAAAACTATTGTAACTTAAAGGAAAAGTAACGTTTTTTTTTACAATCTGAGCCTTCTTTCGGCAATAAAACAAGTAGTTTTACTCACCCATAGCAGTTTGGTGTCAATTGGAGCAGTATCGCAGAACTTATGTTGAGCCGTTCTGTTCTGCTAATGATCCCGTATCCGTTAGCGTGAGTGCTCGTATCATATGCTCGGGGCACTGATTTGCGGTCTCCAAATAACACAAACTTTAGCACTTTTCAAATCACAGAAGATCGCTGTGTCAGGGTAGACTTTTAGTGGATTCCAAAACGGCCTGAAACCCGATATCCAGCTATAGTTTCATTTGATGACGTCATCAGAGAGGACAGTGCGCATGCGTGAACTCAGCTGTTTTGTAAACACCGCTAGTCCGAAAGAAGCTAACACCGCTCTGAACTTTACTTTTCTGTTGCGATATCGGGTTTCAGGCCGTTTTGGAATCTACTAAAAGTCTACCCTGACACAGCGATCTTCTGTGATTTGAAAAGTGCTAAAGTTTGTGTTATTTGGACACCGCAAATCAGTGCCCCGAGCACTCACGCTAACGGATACGGGATCATTAGTAGAACAGAACGGCTCAACGTAACTTCTGCGATACCACTCCAATTGACACCAAACTGCTATGGGTGAGTAAAACTACTTGTTTTATTGCCGAAAGAAGGCTCAGATTGTAAAAAAAAAACGTTACTTTTCCTTTAATAAATGCAAGATCAGTTAAATGCGTTACCATGGAACATTCCAAAACATCCATGGAGACAAAAAATTGTCGTACCTCCTACCAGTGTAGGAGTGTGTGCGGTTAGTTGAATGCAGCGGTATAACACAGAAATTGTGAACATGTTCATACTTACGTTTCCCTACTTAAGTCTGCATATATCTTATCCATGAGATTTATAGGGCTCCTGGCAGATTTCTGCTATATCCTCAGAAACTCTTAATGCACAGCTACCAGCCACAGAATAATATTAGTTTAATGTAAGCCATGATTAATTGAGGAGCTGAAATTCAATGTGCCCTCATTTCAAGATAGACAAGAAGACACATGTCTAATACAGTAAGTTGGAACTTGCTGTCCTTCGGTTGCAATGTCATGTATCATGCATTAGCGAACATATTAATCACCATGAAGATGACTCAACTATAATTAGATTTTTGCCTGAGTACACACGTGATTTTGTTTCACTTGAGCTGTGCGAGTTTGGGGTCATGTGTTTTGGCTGATCCAGCAGCATGGATGGGCTGCTCTGGGGCTATTTTGTACCTCTCTCCATGTTAAAACTCTACTTCACACATATGAATGGGACTTTTATGGATGAGGCGCTTAATGAAGGGTCTATCTACTGTGATTAACATTTCCGCAGTCCTGGGAATTGTCTACGGGCTCAATTATCACTCAGAAGCCCACCTATTGTTAAGGTGGCGTTTGCCTGCTAAGTGGAGGTTTATACCTTCAACATTGTGCATTAGGGTGCATCAATTATGCAGGTGGCAGCAATTACATATTTATGTATTCTGATAATTACATTTTTAATATAGCAGATGTCAGCCTCATTCATGGGAGTTAATGAAAATGAATGACAGCAATTTGAGAGATGGAAGTTCAGAAGAGCTCTGGAAATGTGCTGAGAGTGAGAACAAGTGCATGGTCGGTCTTGCTTTGATGAATTTAACTGCACTGAATCAAAATTAGCACTTGATTGTTGACAAGGATAACTTCAATTACAAAAGAGTTGTTTGATTTCAGGAATAAAAATGGAGGACTTTTTCATTATTATTCCTTTTTACAAAACATCAAACAATAACAAACACATTTTGAACAACTCAAAAATGAAAAGTACAGTTGTATTCCAATTCACTGATTCACTAATTTACACGATCCTTTATGCCACTGAAAAGTATTAGTAAGCTTTACCGAATGATGTCTTCTGCAGCTGCCAGAAGACATTGGGATGAAGGGCATGGCTCATTAGATGGTGTTTAGTAAATGTCTTCCCCCGAGGTTTGGACACTGGAGGTGGTAGAGGTGAAGTCAAGGAGAGTGAAGGGGATGATGAGAGTGAAGGGGATGATGAGAGGATGACCCGAGGAGGTGCTAGGGAGGAGGCTGGGTGTGGCACAAACCAAATCAGCAATGTATCTGCAATGAGGACTTTAATTGGACAGACTGGGCACTGACTGGAGGAGGACGTGCAGCGAGCAGCAGGGAGGAGTATTTGGAGTGAAGTAATGAAGCTAGAGAACAGGGAAACTCTGGAGAAGCGCTGTAGTAGATGGGAGTTATTTCTTCCAGGCTGAATTTACACAAGCTCCATTTCCCCAAATTCATCCTTTTCATAATAAGTGTAATTAAATTTGTTCTATTATCAACAGCAGTATTGGTTTTCAAGCACACATTTGCTCACTTAAATGTGTACAATTTTATGTGTAAAAATATTTTCAGCAAAAAGTTATTTCCTCCCACTAGACATCTAAGGGCCTGTCCCCACGACAACGTTTTTTGGAGGAAATGGGGAAGTTTATGTGCGTTTGGGCCTGTCGTCCAGACGGCGCCGGCGTTTTTGGGGGTGAGAACGGTGTTTTTCAAAAACGGGTTCCAGAGTGGAGAAGTCGGAGAACGCCAGGGGTCGTGTTGCCGTGTGGGCGGCGAAAAACGCGACTGTTGGGAAAATGATGACGTCGCGCTGCCGTAATCATCACGTGACCGGTGACCAGAAGGTAACCCTGCGCCTTCCGCAGGTAACGACCAGATAACAACCATGGCGGACAATGGACTTGAGTATATTTTACAGACATTTGGAAGTTTATTTGCACTGCTGCATCAAACCCTGTTTATCTGCAATGCAGTGCGACAACAGCGGAGATACAGGCGCAATTACGCACGTCAGACAGACCAGCCTTCCGCTGGTAACGACCAGATAACAACTATGGCGGACAATGGAGTTGAGTTTGTTATGCGGACATTTTAAATAAATAATAAACTTGCGGACAAGTTTATTTATACTATGCAGTGCAACCCCAGCGGAGACGCATGCACAATTACACACGTTGTGGCCTGGCAGTACGCACGACACACGAGTGTTTGCCAATTCAAAGCTAAACACGTATTTTAAAACTGGAAAGATCCCATCGCTGAAAAGGCAGATAGTAGACAATGAGGAGCACATACCAATTTGAGTGTGTTGTGTGCTGTAAATAAAGAAATAGAGCAACCATTTCTTGTCTTTTTTATTGAATGAAAATTTACCTTTTACAAACAGGCACATGCAGTATCACACACAAAAATATATAGCTGCCCGTTGGTGATGGTCCCCGGTTGTATATTCTCGCCAAAAAGCCAACATAATGTCCGAGTATGTTTAACATTCCCGTAGTAAGATCCAAACAAGCATTTTGCCTAAATAACACGACCAAGGTTAACGAGAGTTCTACTTGTTAATGTCTATCTAATAAAACGATAGCAAGTAATGCTAACTATCGATTTATAGGCAAAAACTCTGCTCACGCAGCGCAAATCTTTGTTCTGTGGCGACTGTCTATGTTAGGGACGGTCAGCATTTTCACATTACCGAGTGAGTCCCTGCTACATTTGGTGGAGCAGGGGAACAAAATAAATTCGCTTTTGTTGACGGTCCCTAAAGTACACGTGTTTGCTTGTTTACGAAAGAGGAAGGACTTTCTGCGTATGTGCTCTTTGTAGTCTTGCGTTTCCGGCGGCTCTGGCTCTTTCCGGTTTACAGCGCCACTTATCGTTGTGACATATGTACTACATCGTTTTCACTCCGCTCCGCGCTCATCTTGACGCAAATGTTTTCTGATCCAACACGTGTGTGGACGAGACTTTTTTTCACCCCGGGTAAAAAAAACAAAACAGGAACGTTGTCGTGGGGACAGGGCCTAAAACATACAAGTCACTTGCTGTTAACTGGAATCTCAAAATATGTTTGGAACAAAAGTGACAGTCATTTAAGACCAATTTGTTTTAACTAAAATGTTTCATGTTCTCTTCACTCATTTGAAGCGATGTGAGACTCATCGCTGTGTTGCTCAGAGCTGAATGACCAAATTGAATGTGATGGCCACTATACGTGTTTCAGTCACCCACCAGGCACGACCACGTCATCACCCGTCCCAATGACCCTGTTCAACCATGACACACCTGAACTTGCCATAGTGCCTTATCATCATCATCTGGGTTTATAAATTATTTGTAGACCATTAGGACACTGACTTGGAAAACAGGACAGTTGTCATTGGAGACGACACTGGTAAGATTCACTCTCTATGCAGATTTCATGAAGCTTTGACAAGTGAAGGAGGATGAGCCACAGGGAAATAGCCTCAACTTTAATAAAATGAGAACACATCGGATCCACTTATCACGGTGACACATGATTGAGTCTTAACATGTATTGTCTAACCTTGAGAAGTCTGGGTTTCTTTAAATATGTTTTGTTGTTTATTTTATATCAGCAACAAAAGTGTTCCAAATAAAAAACTGGGTTATGCACTAAATTCAGAACATAATCAACACAAAGCAGGTGTAGGTCAGGTATACCCCAGACAATGGCCGCTTAATAGAATGCACAATAGAAAACAATATTTTTAGCATTTGAAATATTAGATTAATCAAAATGTATAATGCGTTTCTTTGGACAGTGAAAGACAGATATAAAGAGGACATAAAAAGACAAATGGATGGATTTGAGTGCGATGAGTAGCTTGAATGCAAACTGTGCACTTTGTTTATGTCAGTGTTGTTTTGTTCATCAGCTTCTATAGCAAAGTTAAGGTCATAAGTAAATGATCAATGACCTGTCAACACTGTATACAGCTTGGCCTTAAACTCCAATGTATTCCTGCTTATTATCAATAGACTTCAAATTAAAATTCAATACTCACTTATGGCTTATTTCATTAGATTTAAAATTCCTGATACCGTACTGTCAGTCTTTTTTATCTCCTTCACCAACCGTTGATTTGTAGGGTGGGAAGACCATCAGGATGAAAGAGATGTCAGATGAAAAAAAATCTCAAGAAAAAAACTGACAGGCTGATGTCAAAACAATTCACCCTCCGTAATATTTGTGCACAGGAGCTTTAACATGGTGATAGAAATACCCATGCAATATTCATGAGAGAGATCCTCAAAGCTTCTCCCATGGATTTCATGAGAATGCTCTTGATTGACTGGCTTATAATTGTCTTGGTCATCAATTGAGCAACACTGACAAGGACAAAGAGGACACACAACAAAGTCTAGGAAAGGCAAGGCCCACAGCTCAATAAACAAGGCTGTCCCCCGATTTATACAGTATTATGATTTGATGGGGAAGCAAAAATGAATATGTGACGCACCATGGACTTTGAGGTTACAACTCGGGATTAGGCAACCTTGGATACATGAGTTTTTACTGAATTTTTTCAACATTTGTGATTTTTGTTTTTTTGCAGAATGTGCTAGTTGAGATCATGAAGAACCCACTCCATGTTTCAGATAACAGCATTGGCTGCTTAAAAAGCATACATTTTGTCTGTGAAACAGGGCTATTTTTTGGTAAAAATCGAGGTGTGTCTAAATTACCATCCTACCGCTGCGGACCAATCACGTGACATTTGCGCTCTTTTGTTTACTTTTTACGCCTATCAGCTGTGCGCAGCTCCTGAATATGTAGCTGCATTTCATTTACCTGCCCAGCCAAATGATATCTCTTTGTATTTGCTATACAGCGAGATACCATTTGGACACCCTCGCTCCACCCTCGCTCCCCCGGTTAACAACGGACTCCGCGATTCTGATTCGTTCAAAGATGGTGACGTCAGTGCACCCGCCTTTGCCCGCAACGTCACTCTTAGGCAGCGGAAGTTCCTCCTCAGTTTTGAATCAAGATGGCGCATCGGAGAACTGAACGTCCCTTCCATTCAGCTGTAAAATTGGTCTTAAATGACCTAAAACACATCGATTCCTTAAAACCACAGCAGCTGACAGCTCTAGAGGCCTTTCTTTTCAAAAAAGATGTTTTTGCATTGCTTCCTACCGGCTTTGGGAAAAGCTTAATCTATCAAATGGCTCCACTTGTCGCAAAGAAGATGTCTTTATACGAACATCCCGTTGTGGTCGTCGTGTCTCCTCTGCTTGCACTCATGGAGCAGCAGGTAACAGAGGCCTCCAAGCTCGGAGTTATCGCCATGCAGATTGGAGTCAATAGCGATGAGGAGATTTTCAGTGGAAAAGCGGAGTTGCTGTTGGGTAGCCCGGAGGCATGGCTTTTGAATGACAAATGGAGGCGCTTGCTGTGTAACATCAAGGAGCTTATTGGGATTGTGGTGGATGAGGTTCATCTCACATACAAATGGTAAGGTATTTCCTTGTTATACGGCGTAACTAACTGCGTTCATGTGGTGCTCGCGTTTCAGAGATGAGAAGTTTGGGTTAGCTAATGGCTCATTGCATTGAAGATTTTCTTGTCGCTTTGCTGACGTCACGTGTTTGATTGGTTCACGTCGCTGTCCATTAACTGTTCTCTGATTGGTTCACTTAGCTGTCTGTCTAGGCGCAACGGCAGCGCATTCTGGACCAAGCATTACCAGACTCGCCGCTGGTACAGCGATGAGTCATGGATTCTTCCAGGCAAACATTTCATAGGCTGCATTTGCATCCATAACTTAAAAATCCTTAACTTTGACTGTAAATGCTACATAAGGAAATGCTGTAAACGCTCTCTTCGGGACATGGAACATGAAGCTCTCCGGAGCTCTTGTATAGAATGCGATCGGATACTTTACTGGGGAAAAGACCGCGGATATGCGATCCAAGGACAACGAGGCAAACAACAGGCAAACAACACGTGTACTTTATAGACTTGTTTAAATACTAATTCAGCTTTTGTGTGGTGGTCATATTGCACTGTGCTCTGTGCGGGACCGTGCTGTGTGGATCTCCATTCACAATGCGGCTAAGCTAATGCTAACGCTAGCAGTGAAATAATGATCAGTGATCACGATCAGTGCGAACAAGAAGAGTCTCTTTAGGTTAATTTCCACTCTATTTTTGTTTATATAAAAGCCGAAAGTTTTGCCATATAGCTATAGCGGTAGAGAAATACTTGGCGCTAATTTAGCCATGAGGGTTTGAATGGAAGTTCTTATGGGACGCGTAGCATTTGAACCTTAAATGTTTTCTTTTTGTAACTTTTTTTGAATGAATTAGGCTGAAATGCCAATACTAATTGATTTATTTAATAGAACTTTGAAAGTGCACTTTACTTTGTTTTTGGAATTAAAGCTAGCTTGTTGAAATTATTGAATTGTTATTAAACTCCAAAAGTTTATTTATAGATATATGGCATGTATTTATTTATGGTTATTTATTTATTTAAAGCATAGTATATTATACTGTGCTATATTATGAGCGATACGAAATTAATTCAAGCAATATTACCTTCTTACTCCTTAAATACCCTATAGTCTCTTTAGGTTAATTTCCACTCTATTTTTGTTTATACAATTATTAAAATTATATTGGTTACTTTGCTATGCTATTGCTATTTTGGTGAGTCTTGATCCTAAGTATTTCATTGCATTATTGTTGGTCTTTTTTATTTTACATTGTATAATACATCGTATAATATGTGCAGTACAAAATCAACATGCTATATATATATATATATATATATATATATATATATATATATATATATATATATATATATATATATATATATATATACACACTATGCTATATTATGTGCAATACGAAATTCATTTGAGCAGTATTACCTCCTGTGAAATACTCCTTAAATACCTGTACCTTGGTATTTCATTACATATTTTATTACTTTTTTTTTTAAATTATATTGGTTACTTTGCTATGCTATTAGTACTTCCTGACTATAAGTAAATTTTGTAGTTGTTGTGCCACAGTGATAGTCATGATGGGGGAGGGCTTAGCTTAATGTCATGCAAATTAGGCAAGGAGGGCTGAAGAGAAAAGTTGGAGAGGCGTTTTCTGGGATCTGCTACGGCTGCTTTCAAATAGAGATAACTTTTTAAAATATGGTCAGATTTTCACATGTAAGACATCATTGGAAAGCTTAGAACCTGTACCTTCAGAATCTGTGAACGCCTCCGGACAACTTGGTATTGGTTTTCCTGCGGTTGGACACATATATGAAGTTAACATGTTTAATATACAGTATGATCAAAGGAGAAGTTCAATTTGTCAACTGGACAACTGAGGGACTTTTCACGCATGTCCAGTTGACAAATTGAACTTCTCCTTTGATCATGGATTCTACCTGGACGACTGAGGGACTTTTCACGCAATATACAGTATGTTACAGATAGTAGAGGAACCCAAGAGCAGACACAGATCAATGGGGAATCGTAGGTATTTATTACAGATAACGTCCAGAAATTTTACAGATTGGAGCAGGGAGGGTCGGAGCTGGAGACTGGAGCAGGTGACTGGAGCACGGAGCTCTGAGGCAGATGAACAAAGGGTAAGTAAAGCGAGTTACAGGTAGGTGAATCAAATGTAGTTAAATGTAGCACTGACTGAGGTATTATGATCTGGCACCACTGAGCTGGCTTGAATGGCTCTTAAACCCTGTTGATTACAGATTGGGCCCAGTTGAGTTTGGCTCCAGCACACCTGTCTCCACCCCTGGAACACAAAAAAGGGGAGGGGAAGGAGGTGGTGATGAGGTCAGAGGAGCTTGAGGGGCTTTGACACAGTATATGTGTTTAATATACATTACTTATCAATATGGATATTTAGTGCGTTTCTGTATAATTCTGTAATAATGTGCTCCATGTTGGTGCCAAGTGCCACGGTGGCTCAGTGGCGTGCACTCTTTGCATGTTTCTCCCTGTGTCTGGATGGGTTTTCTCTGGTGCCCACCAGTTAACAACACCCACTGCTCCTGACCAGTTGCCCCAGCTGCTCTGGTTAAAGCATGGGTCAAATGATTCAAAATGAATTTCCTTCATAAGGGATTAGTAAAGTATACCTTAACTTAACCCTAATTATGCTATGTATCATGGGACATTTATATGAATAAAACTAATTCTAATGCCAACAATATAGCCTGGCCTACACATTAAATTGTAGACCAGGACAGTGGACAACACGGGACTGAGAAACAAAACGGACACCTGCAGTATCAATGTGTGAAGTACTAAGCACCACTGAGAAAGTTATGGGAGAAGCCTCTGATAAACAAGACCTGAGCACAGTGTTTCATTTCTGTGTATTTTCATAGTTAAATCAAAATAAATTCAGATTCTGTTCTGAATGATGCAATGACACTGAGACACAAGCTACAAATAAGCAACAGGTAAAGTAAGTGTGGTGATCTGTGAGTCTTATAACGGACACAAAAAAAAATTAAAATAAAAGCAGTTTTATTTCTAAGAATTGACAGAGAACAGCTAAATTTGACCATGAACTCACACATAAATGGTGCGAAATCCAAGACCAACTGCAACACAACATTACAGACATGCAAACAAAGCAAATCTCCACTCTGACCTACTGCCTGTTGTATTAAAGGAAAAGTAACGTTTTTACAATCTGGATATCGGATTACAGGCCACTTTTGACTCCAGCAAAAGTGTAGACTAACACACTGAGCTTTTGTCATTTGAAAAGTGCTAAAGTTTGTGTTATTTGGTGACCGCAACCGTCTGCACAGAGCACTCACGTTAAACGGATATCGCTAAACTACAAAATCTCCGGAAATGCTCCAAATGACACCAAAGTACAATGGGTGAGTAAATGACATTGTTTTATCATGGAGATAAGGTCCAGATTGTAAAAACGTTACTATTCCTTTAATGCCGTCGCCCCAGTGTTCCATATGTTTTGTGTTAATTGAATAACGTACAGGGCTTGTTTGGACTCTTGACTGAAACTTAATTGTTTTCCACACATACGCTTTGTCAGGTAAGAGGCTTATCTTGTCATACTAACGTTATGTCCGACACCAGCCGCTGCTTCACATATTAGCCAGCAGCAAAGTGACAGCCCAATTATTCCGTAAAAGCTGAACTCTGGATAGTATTTTAATTACCCCAACAAGAAAATGCCAGTGTGAACTATAAGGCTATTAAGTACAAGACAAGTTACTGTACAGTAAGTAATTAAAAAATGCCTGCAGAAAGTAAACTAGATAATACAGTAGGTTAAACTCCACTCCACAACCTGAATCCAGTGAGGTTAAATGGCACAACAATTTTAATATTACTTACCTGTTCAATCTGGTATTCCCCCACCACTGTTTTCTTTTTATTTATTTATTAATTTTTTCCCCCCCTATTGCTTCCTATTTGCATGTAAAGCATCTTTGAGTGTCCAACATAGCAATATAAAAGTCTGATGTATTATTTATTTATTATTGTAATATGGTATTAATTATGTATTTATTATTATGAATTTATTATTATTATTAGGGACCGAGCCCGAAGGGGGACGAGGTCCCTATTGTTGTTGCTTCGTTTCCGTATTATTATTATTATTCTTGTTCATACACGCTGGGGCAATTTTGAGCATGTTCCCATGCTTCAAAACGAACGAAACTTTGCACGGGCATCACAAAGTGCTGCCAGTACGACCACACAAAGTCTCGTCCCCCTGTGACCCCCAGGAGCTCGATAGCGCCCCCTAGCGCGTTGTCTTTCGGGGCTGGCATACCGTTTAAGATAGGCGCACGAAATTCGGTAGGGACGTGTATCTCAATAAGACGAACAAACGCCTCACTGCAATGTCATGGCCACGCCCAACAGGAAGTGAGATAATTGGCCTTTTGTGTGATTTTGGGGTATTTGACATAGAATGGAATTTGAAACACTTCTCCTACACCGTACCTCAGATGGGCTTAAATTTTGGTGAACATAATCTTAAGATGTTGGAGATGTTAAATTGCGAAGGATTTTCAAATAGGTGGTAATATGACGATACGGCGGATCGATAAAGTTAGGTATTTATTGAATGGGAGTGATGAGTTATGAATGGGAGGTATTTGTTGCTAGGCAACGCCCTGATCAAAGGTCTTTGATCTTTGTACCTTTGATCTGATATAGCTGCAAGCAGCAATGTGGGGACAAGCATCGAAGGTTCATGTAGGCCTCAGCATGTAGGCCACATGCAGGGTCTGACAGGGTCTGACAGGGTCTGACAGGGTCTGTTCTGACAGGGTATCTACAATGTCATGGCCACGCCCAACAGGAAGTGAGATAATTGTGCCAGGCACACGAAATTTCGTATGGCTGTGCGTCTCAGTAAGACGAACAAACGCAGGTGCGAGGTCCCGACCAACGCCGCTTGCGGCTTTAATTATTATTATTATTGTAAGTATTGTTTTAAAATACAATAAGGGTAATTAGCAACATTTCAAAGTCTAATGTAATATAATTCATTCATTCATTTTCTTCCGCTTTTCCATTTTCTGGGTCGCGGGGGCAGCAGTCCAAGCAGTGTTCTGCTGCCCAGAACACAATGCACCAGCCCCCATGAATCCTTCTGCGGGTGGTGGGTCCACAGGAGGACGGCTCACGTCACAACAGGCCTTGATGTATCTTCTGCCATGGGGGCTACCAGTGTCCACAGACACTGGGGGCGAGGTGGGGTTAAGTGTCTTGCCCAAGGACACAATGGCAGCGCTCATCTGTGGGAGCTGGGATCATATGCGGTCAACCCGTCAAGAGCGGGATTCGAACCGCTAACCCCTGGTTCACGAGACATATGCTCTACCAACTGAGCTACTGCCGCCCCCGGTAATATAATATAATATAATATAATAAATATAATATAATATAATATAATATTATATTATATTATATTATATTATATTATTTCTGTATAGTTAGCTTATTTTGGCCTTTATTGTTGCGTGCTTGGCTTTTTTCATTACAACCATCACAATCTCCAGTACTCAAAAGATCAGCAATAATCTGCTATTCTTGCCGTTCAACTACCCTTATAGCGACCTTTGTCTGACACACAATTTGTCAATCTTTTAACCATTTCCTTACCTCCCGTCCCATAGACCCTTTGGCACACATTCTTTACACGCGGCCGAACAATGTTGGTGTACTCCTTTGGGGAGAAACAAGCAGGAAATTGATGGATGAGTGGCCCGGATGCGTGCCATTTCCCAAATCATGCCGTGAGGATCTTAAAAGCAAAGGGGATGAAAATAGGATGGGGTTTTTCACTGGTATCAATCTGTATACTCACTCGCCCTGACAGATGACCCAAACCACTATCCATAATTACCTTCTTGTTAACATAGACGAGAGCACAGGGGACCAGTGGCAGCGACAGTGACGCTGACGTTCCTGTCTCACCTCAGCTTCCTTACCTTGGATAGCAAATAACTTGTAGCTTCCAGTAGTTTTCCTTATGTCTTCTTTTATATGATAAATGTCTGTGATCAAACTTAGGCTGAGGCACAACCTTGCCACGGTCATGGTAATGGAGTTGTGGGTAGTTGGACTAGATTGATGTTGGCGAGTTGATTAATGCTAGCTAACACCCGCCCAGGGTAGTGGAGGCCTGACAGTTTTATTGATAAATTTAACACATGGATACCAGTATAAATATATACTGGCTCCTCACTACTCTTTTATTTAAAGACATTTTCCCAGTAAATCTGACATCTCAATTTAGGGATAGTTACAAGCCACCTGTGACATTTTCAAGTTCATACTTTCATTACTTTATCACAATTATCCAAATATTGCATTTAGTTATGTGTGTTTAATTTTATCCCTTTAAATTTTGTCTTGTCTGTTTAAAGGTGCATTGTGTAATGCTTATGGTTGAGGGTCAAATGCTTTTCACTGTTTCACAGTATTGTATTAAACCAGGTTACAGGACAGATCTGTGGAAAGCAACCCTATGAACTATTTGAACAGTAATTTAATAAATAAAGGTAGATACTGTGGACCATTCCAGGCAGAGAAATTACATATCCATAGAAACAAACAGGTGACTGATGCCTAACCAAAAAGTTAAAGGCAAATTAACGTTTTTTTTTACAATCTGAGCCTTCTTTCGGCAATAAAACAAGTAGTTTTACTCACCCATAGCAGTTTGCTGTCAATTGGAGCAGTATCGCAGAACTTATGTTGAGCCGTTCTGTTCTAGTAATGATCCCGTATCCGTTAACATGGTGCTCGTATCATATACTCGGGGCATTACTTTGCGGTGTCCAAATAACACAAATTTTAGCACTTTTCAAATCATAGAAGCCCGATGTCTTAATGTAAGATTTCGTTTGAAGCAAAAGTGGCCTGTATTCCGAGATTTAGCCATAGTTTCGAGTAGATGAGGACGCCAGTGCGCATGTGCGGAGTGTGCTCTCAGCTCCCGGGACCCAAACATGAAACGCAAAGCTGAAAACTATGGATAAATCTCGGATTACAGGCCACTTTTGCTTCAAACGAAATCTTACATTAAGACATCGGGCTTCTATGATTTGAAATAATAATGAAAATGTTTCAAGTCAAAGTTTAGACCGTTACTGGTTAGGTCTACAGCAGCAATAGTGACAGAACTGCTCAAGACTGATCTAAGGAAACTTTTAATGAACAAAAACCTGGGCGAGGTCCTTTCTGAATTATCTCATGGTCAATAAACACCCCACATTGCAAATGGCAGCGCAATGGGCTCTGGTCAGATAAACAGAATCTTTTCAGAAGCAGAACAGAGGTGGGGGGCTGACACTCCACTAGAGATTAGCAGGGTCTCTTTCAGGGCTTGTCAGGCCCAATGGACACAAATCGAAAGTAAAGAAAAGCTTTAAGAATTGTCAGAGGACCCAGAAGAAAAGTATCATCTGACTCTTATTTGTACATCAGTTGGAACACCAATAAAAGGGTTCATTAGATTGAAAAGCAAATACTAACTCTCACACAATTCTGCATGTAAATCATTGGTGGAACAAAGTTTACACTGATCATGTACTTGTTACCTGTACTGTGATTAGCTCCATTATCATTCACAGTCCTGTACATTTTAATGCCAACATTCATATTAGAACAGTTTGAGTCAGCTACTCCTAAAAAAGGATTTGCATGTAAAGGAATCAAAGCTCACAGCCCTTGACCCTACACCAGTGCTCTCACAATCTCTCTTTGATATCCTCTGATCAATTAAGAGTCCTCATGGGATCATGGCACTTGCAAACGTTACAGACATCAGAGGTATGGTGATTGATTTGTTGTTGCCCAACTGTACATAGCAAACCTAGGAGCTTGATGGATTTCCCAGTATCACAACCTCCCAGAACTAAACAAGCAGTGCACCCTGCCCAGAAAACAGCCCCAGATAGCAAAAATAGAGAGCACTGCAACTCACATATACATAGTTTATGAATTTGCTATACTATTGTTCATGTTTTATACATAGTCTGGCAGCAATAACCTGTATGAATGACACATTTGTCAAGAGGAATGTGGATTGTTTCCAAGGCTGTGTCAGTGCCACTGAACACTGGCTGCAGCTTGGCCCTTTAAATCAGATGCCTTCATTTCCTGCATTGCAGATTAGAAGTCATGTCATTAGAGGCACCAGTCACACACTCCACTGACCCCTGCAGTAATAATGAGATCTACCTGTTCACATAATGGGCCAGCTCCCACAGGGACATCAGAAGTAAGACCAGTAAGACCAATGGGATGATTGTGTCCACTGTGGTGCCCCAGTTTCTAAGAGGCCTTTCTTATTTTAACTGACCTGTGAAGGTGGATGTTTTAATGACCTCTTATTATCAGGGAGTGAGCTTGAGAGTTAATTTGGTAAATGGGTTGCAGCCTTAATTGAGCTGAGCTCTGCACATTAAGTCAAGTGTGATGATGCACATTGATAATTCTGACGGTTGGAGCATTTCAAACACTCACTATTAATTATATCAATGGAATTAATGCAGCTAGGTTCCTGTAGGGTTCGTGTACGTTGCGGCCATCCGATTTCCGTTATGAATTAAAAAAAATACAAAACAAAAAACGACCTGTATTTCGTTTTTCGTTTTAAAATCAACACACAGAAAATGGGAGACGACTTATATCCCGTTGTTCTTTTCAAAATCTAAAAAACAAAAATAGGAAAGGGCTTTTTACTTGACTTTAGGTGCTGTGGAAAAAAGGAAAATTGGAATTGAGAAAAAAAACTTCTTTTCCATTCCATGTTTACCACCCGCTTTGGGCTGCATTCCCAAACAACCCGACTCCGAGAAGACCGGACCGTGGCGCAACCGGGGCCGTTACCGGCTTCACTCCGGACTCACGGATCTCCGAGACCGCCGCTCCCGAAACGGCCCGAAACCCCCCGTGGGCCAGGCCGGGAGCGCACTCACCCGGGCGCAACGTAACGCCGACAGCTCAGCGTACCCGAGGGGGTTCACCGGCAGCCACGCCCGCGCCGGTGGGGTGGTCGGAACCGGACTGCGGAGGGCGGAGGGCGGTCTGCACTTGGGGGGACTTAAGGTTGACTTAAAGGAAAAGTAACGTTTTTTTTTACAATTTGAGCCTTATTTCGGTAATAAAACAAGTTGTTTTACTCACCCATAGCACTTTGGTGTCATATGGAGCACTTCCAGAGATGTTTTAGATTTGCGGTTAGCCTAGCGCAACTTCTAGCCATAGCTCGGGGCATATAATATATTCCCCAAGCATGTAATATGCCCCGTGCGGGCTCCAAATAACACAAACTTTAGCACTTTTCAAATCATAGAAGCTCGATGTCTTAGTCTACGATTTCGTTTGAGTCAAAAGTGGCCTGTAATCCGAGATTTATCCATAGTTTACAGCTTTGCGTTTCATGTTTGGGTCCCGGGAGCTGAGAGCACAGTCCGCACATGCGCACTGGCCTCCTCATCTACTCGAAACTATGGCTAAATCTCGGATTACAGGCCACTTTTGCTTCAAACGAAATCGTAGACTAAGACATCGGGCTTCTATGATTTGAAAAGTGCTAAAGTTTGTGTTATTTGGAGACCGCAAAGTAATGCCCCGAGAACTCATGCTAACGGATATGCTACAACATAACTTCTACGAAACTGCTCAAAATGACACCAAACTGCTATGGGTGATTAAAACTACTTGTTTTATTGCCGAAAGAAGGCTCAGATTGTAAAAAAAAACAACGTTACTTTTCCTTTAAGGTGTTGTGGAAAAATGGTAATATGGAATTGAGAAAAAAAATTGCTTTCTCATAATATAGTCTACACTTAATACATATCGAGTGGTAGGGGAGTTACACTATCAGACTTTTCCTTCTTTGATGATCATTTGATGATTTCTTTTCCTCCTGAGTCCTCTCACTGCACACGCCTGTTCCGTGCTGCTCTGCCTCCTCCAGAGACAGTACGTAGCTCCTCCCACACTGCGCTGCTACAGTCTGTGCTCTTAACAGACACACTGTGCTCTCCCGCTCTCTTTCTGAATACTAAAACTATGTTATAATACATAAAAATGTCTCAGCGGACTGTTTTCTGAGTAAAACTTGGGTTGCTTCTTATAATAAGATAAGATAATCCTTTAGAAATTGCAGTTTCACAACGCATGTTTCAGAAACAGCAGGAGTATGACACAGAGTCTGAGAAAAAGATTGCGTATATCGTGTTGCATGTGTGTATATGAGCGCATTTGATTAAAGCCAAAAGCAATTCTTAAATATTTAAAAGTTAATATCTTTGTCATTCCTGGGTCTATTAATGTAACTGAAAGATACACAATCCACATCTGTTAGAATATATGTCCCTATACTGTCCCTATGGAGCTGTTTTCTTTGTGTATCTGGAAAAGATGCTGCAATAAATGTTTTCTTTTAGACCAAAATAAATGACAACACAGAGTATATGAAGGGACACGTGCATATCGACCTAACGTGTATCAAATCGTGAGACTAGTATCAAATGATTGGATACTATATTGAATATCGTTGCATCCCAAGAGGCACCAGGAGCATAATGTCCAGGACTACAAATAATATGGGTAAGAAACAGTGGTCATTATATGTGAATCATCAGGGGAACTTAATTCTGTGGTTCTTCATGTTTAATTTCCTTTACTGAGACTCTTCCTCATCCACAGTAAACAAACATCCACGTCCATGGGAATCCTGTTGGGTCCAATCAATGCCAACAGACTGACATATCAGATGAATCTGTTAGAAATCCCTTCATTCTGAAAGAGGAGTGCGCTTTTGCATTCCTAAGGAGCTATCTGTCATCTTCATCTGAGCACACGCCACAAAGACATGATATAAAAACATAAGATCATCTACTGGAGCTGATCATGCTTGAAATATCACTGATTGCAGGGGAGAAAAGGGAATGCTGTATTCACACGCGTCATTTTCAGATTCTATTAATGTGGTAATGACAAAGAGCTTTAATTAAAATGGTATAAACATTAGCCAAAATGATGTTAATGTTAACAAATTCAACTAAATGTAAACTTTGTGTGACAAGACCAGAATATTTACAGTATGAAAACACATGAAAAAACAAATGGGGCTTTAAAAATCCTATTTGTAATGAGCCAACATCTCTTGGACATCCATATTTAAGTTGAGTAAAAGTGTGAGACAGTGTGGTAGAAATCCTGAGCCCTTCAGAGGAGTTGGTGCTGCCTCTGTGGGTTTAGTGGGTCAAGGAGAGTTAGCCGCAGCAGGCCCGTATGAGCGCAGCAGGAGCCGGGCAGGGAGTGAGGCCCGCCAGCACAGAGAGCACAGTTTGATGAAGACATCAGCACAAGTGGAGAGGTCTTCATCAAACTGTGCCCTCTGTGCTGGCGGACCTTGCCAGCCAGCACAGAGGGCACAGTTTGATGAAGACCTCTCCACTTGTGCTGATTTGGGATTTTCTCCAGTGGTAAAGTGAAAAAGATATAACGTTAGGCTGTAGCTCCAGACTGCATCCGAGCAGAAAAACTGTAACTATAGTGGTAAAAATTAGACTAACCGTACACAGAGAAATATATCTTGAGAGACGCTTCTTCTTTAATCAAATTGTATTAATTCATTATATATATTTTAGAGTCTCCATGAATGGCAAAAGTGGTCACAAGCAAACTAAAAGGTGTAAGGGTATTCTTGAAAAAGGCAATGTAGCCCATTTAGAACAATGAGAAGTTATAGTAGTTCATAGTCTGTCTCAAGAGGAAGCAGGTAACTACTCGGGCATTGCCAGAGCAGAGAGTTGGGTGTCCAAATTTAAGCCTGGGAGAAAAAGATACATGAAGAACAGAGCAGAGGAGCATCTCGATGTGTTGTTAGAGGAAGAAGTGATTTCCATGTAAGACAGGACATGGATAGTTTCACTTTCTGATTGACATCAGCACACAACAGATTGTGCAACCACAAAGGAACAAGTGGCAAACGTTTTTTTAGAATAATAGAAATGAAATCTGTTGCAATATTTTTTTTCATTCTCTGAGCACAGAAAATTATTCCTTCTTTACCTCCTTTGCCAACCCAAACAGCAAGGGAGCACAAGAAGAGCCCAGTTAAGTGGCATTAGCGTTGGCGAAGGAAGCTCATCTTTTGGCCTGGGAAAAGCTCAGAGACACTGTGCTTTAGAGCCAGTGTTATCTGCGTGCAGCACGGTTCTCTTTCTCACTCTCTACTCACTTTTTTGGATGTAGACATTTGTCTCCCTGACCACTCAAGCCCACATGGGGGTACAACCCTTCACTTGCCAAAATCTTTCTCTATACCTGGAGTTTTCACCATGATGAGCTTCACCAGACATTTGCCACTGGCTTTCAGGGTAATTCCAAAAAGAAAATAATTCTAATTTACCAGACCCTCAGGATTTCGCGGGCATTTTTTGTGATTGTTGCGGGCTAAAATGCCTGAATGTGCGGGAGCTTTTCCAAAAAGTTGCGATGAAAGTTGCGGTGCTTTTAAGGTTTTTGTTGCGATTTTGTTGCGGGAGGAAGTGAAAGTTGCGATAAATAGTTGCAATTTTCCCTTTTTGTAATTAAAATTGAGTAATATTTTGAATACTGAGTTATTACTGACAAAGAATAATACAAGGACACCGAGATCACAGATATGGTCCTAAAACAACCTTAACAACATCGAAAATAAATTACTACTAGGAGGGGAACTGTTTCGCGCGGTCTTTTGCTGTTATTTTTGTGGACAAATGGCGCCGCAGACATGTTTCTTTGCCATTAGAAGCCGTGTCCCAATTCCCAGAGTGCACAGTTCGGAGCGTGGTTTGAAGGGCATGTGCATCATTTCTTTTTTGTCCCATGCGCAGTTAACACGCAGTCTGAAGACCGCAGTCGTTTCCATGGAAATCGGGGCGTGGACCAAGCGCGTGAAAATGCACGCTTCGCGCACTCATATATCCCAGCATGCACCGCGCGCTACTTCTTCTACGGGAGAAAATGGAGTCGGCGGCTGCTTGCCGTAGTTGCGAGACCTGTCGCATTTCGCAGACGGCCATGCGGTCCGCGGAGTGCACTCAGGGCTGAGCAAGTGTGCACCGCCTAGACTGCAGTCTGAGCCCCCTTCAAACCACGCTCCGAACTGGGGACACAGCCACAGTTTCGTTTCGTCACACGGAAGTAAGGCAGAAGGAACTTGGTCGACGTGAGTTCAATACGTCGCCGATGATTGGTCAAAATTGGTAAAAAATTGCGGGAAAGTTGCGGTGATTGGTAAAAATTGCAACACCGGCCTGAATTCACGGGGATTGGCTGAAGTTGCAAATCGCAACATCGCAAATTCCTGGAGGGAAGTCTGATTTACAGTGTGAAATTAAATGACTTGTTCTCATTTTTCATTTTAAGTGAAATCTCAAAACAAAAGATTTTCTATTTTGTTTGGAGACTGAGAGCTAGAAAATGTTGTTTTCCAAGTTTGGATTTTGCATTTCAAAAAAAAAAAAAAAATCAAATTGCTGCTATACAGAACACTGTATTGTCATTATTCATACCCTTATGCCTTGTAATTTATGTAGTCAAAGCTTCCCTAAAATAGACTGATGGAAGTGAGGGTGCCAGTCAATATCATTAGCCCATCACAAAGTAGTGACACGCATTACTTTAACGTAGATACTTCCTGCACAAGGACAAAACAACAGCATGCATACATTAGGAAAGGCATCTGGTATAAACATTATAGTATTATCCAAATGTAGTTTAATAAAGTATTTTTGTCTTAGCATTTTAAAGTCCCAGTCCACTCCTTCCTGTGTCAAAGTATCATACAATAGTTACAATTTGACAGTGTTGTACACTGTCAAACTGTTATAAAAGGGGAAACTGAATGGTGTCTGATGAAATTTTCCCCAGTCTGTTTTTCTTTCAACTGTATCTAAATAAAGGAAATGCCCCACTGCTGTCACATCCGGAGTCCATTTGAGCTGCTCTCTTCTGTCAATGCGTGGAGGGCACCTGGCCCATTGTACTATGAAATCAGACTAGCATTGACTGACTGAACGAGAAAAGAGAATGACAGTGTCATATGAAAATAACAACTGGCAAACCGTATAGGATGTGTAGTATAAAGATAAGATAAGATCAACTTTATTGTCCCCGAGGGGAAATTTGTCTTGGTCTCACTGCCCGCAGCTTAAAAACATAGTTATACACACACATACAGTACAGACAGATAACAGTCAGAACTCATCACAGGATACATGTAAAGTGCCAAAATATTGCACCAGCCCCAGACCACAATGGATAATGCACAGCATTATCCATTGTGGTCTAGGGCTGCAATGTGTTCATCTGATCAATATACTTAACTTGTGATATGTGTAAAGGAAGAATGCAACACAGAAGAACTGGATTTTTTTGTACTATAAAAATGGATTTGGAGTTGAACAGGTCTCAGCTCCCAACTTGAGGTCACAGTAAGATAAGTGTCATAAATTATGAAGAAGCCAATAGATCGGGATGTGCAATGTAGCTAATGGGAAAGCTCATTGTAGTTTGAACTGATCTGAAAGGTCAATGGCCTCCCATGCCTGACGTTTGCAAACTATTGACCTTGTGTAAATATCAGCTTGAATGCAATTATTATAACGTGCATGCTTATCTACAGCAGTAATCACTAAAGCATAGTTTGCTTGGTTGAGGCAGTTCTCACTAAATCTTTAACATTGTTTCTTGTGCTAACTGAATGTGTATTTACTATAAGGACAAACAATTTAATTTTATTAGTTTTCAGTTTAAGCTGCTGAATGTAGCAGAAGTGGGAAAGTGTCATGTGAGCCCTTTACAAATGCACTAGGTGTGCACTTCACACCTTAACGATCCCATGACATGGTACTTCTTGATGCTTTTATATGGTTCCTTAATGGTTCCCTAATACTGTAAATGAATCCTTCTTCAAAATCAACACTCAGTGCATGAGAAACAGAGATAAGATGAGAAAGAGTCATAAATATCTCTCTCAAAGTCTTTATTCTGGGCGTTGTTGCTTAAATGCAAATGAGGAGAAAAGAGATGGCCAATAGTAGAGGGTGGGGGCGTGGCCAAACTCTCCGCTCAGAGCTCAGAGCCCACAGCTGATCCATTTCCTTGTTTTTGCACGGGGGAGAGATTTGAAGCGTTCCATTGAAAAATAAACACATTTCCACATAAAATAAAATTAAACCACTGCTGTTCAAAGGTCCAGAGGCTCAGATAAAGGACTTCCGAGCCTAGAAACACTCGGACGTGCCTCCAGGCAAATAAAAAAACGCATTTCACATTGCCTAGCGCATTCGCAGTCCAAACTCTCTGGGCGTGATTTACAGAGACGCTGAGTACAGACAGACGGGGGTGGAACTGCATTTGCATTTCTTTTTTCGATCTGACGTCAACAAGGTGCTTTGTTCAAAATCGCCCGTTTGAGCTCCGATTTTTTGTAACGCAGAAAAGGATCGCAAATGCTCAGTTTAGACATTTCGCAACTTTTAACCATGGGGGGGGGGGGCTAAACAGGGTAGGGGAGCTCACATTAATGTTCAAAAACCTCAGAAAGTGAAAATTTCATGCCATGGGACCTTTAAATAGGCAATTATCGAGTGCTGTATTTACAGGCCGACCCATCGCTGATCTCTTTGATGTGAATCAACTACTGTATGTCATATCCTTATTTCCATTCCAGTTCCCATTCTTTCCACCTCCTGAATAAAAGTTGGGTACAGAATCAAACACATTTGTCACATTATTGGTACTCAAATCCTACAGGGTACTCTGATTGTGAGGCACTGTTCAGATGAATGAGAAAATCAGGCCTCAGATGGGTTTTTGTTTCATTATCATTTCACTGCAAGCTAAAATGTTTTTGAGGTTTTCACTTGAGTCACGCATGACAAGGTAATCATGTTGAATTTGTAATACAAACCAATGATAGCAACAGCACAAACACTATCAAACATGAACTGTGTTTTACAAATAAGCAACCTGACAAGCAGTGTTGTGTAACTCTTATACAGTGTTATGAAACACTTTTTTACAAATGTATCTTAAAAACATCATTATGTATCTTACATTACAAAACAACTGAATAGTGATGCGTCAATTTATATTTAATTATTTATAGTCCAATATTAGTATAATTCAATGTATTAATTCATGATATAATTTATATTTAATTTAATTATACTTTAGCCTACATTTGCATTGGCATCGGCAGCACATTAATAAGTACGACTACTGACACCTGTTACGGAACCGATACCTGATACTGGTATCACTATTGGTGCATCCCTAGTTCCCCAACATGGGAACAAAAAAGGAGGTAGATGGAAGCAAACCAAAGAAGCAAACTTAATATAAAATAATATAACTCTATTAATAAGAGGCTAGTGATATAATCACTAATACCTACTATAAAGACGACATATCATTAGAAATAGATGGGATACAGATTAAGAGAGTAAGTGAAACAAAATTTTTAGGAGTCATGATTGATGAAGGACTAAACTGGAGATCTCATATAAATTACACTAAAAGCAAAATAGCTAAAGCAATTGCGGTGATGCATAAAGTAAAGTTCTCACTAAACAGTGCGGCATTATTCATCTTGTATAACTCCATAATCGCACCATATCTGATGTACTGTGTGGAAATTTGGGGGCCGACATGTAAAACTTACCTACAGCCATTATTTATTTTACAGAAAAAGGCTTTGAGAATTATCACCAACAGTCATAGAGAGCCATCCAACCCATTATTTGTTAAACTTAAAGTGTTGAAAATGTGTGATATTGTTGAATGAAGTCTCCTCAAAGTCATGTATAAAGCAAAGAGCAGAGTGTTACCTGTAAATATTCAAAGACTGTTTGAGATGAGAACAAGCCAATACAATTTAAAGGGAACCTACATGTTTAAAAAAACTAAATTCAGAACCAAGGTTATGGAGCGAAGCGTCGCTGTGAAAGGAGTTAATTTATGGAATCATCTTGACAAAGAAATCAAAGAATCAAGTACAATAATGGCATTTAAAAAATACATAAAATCCAATGTAATGTGTATGTATGAAAAAGAAAACTAAATTGTTACACTTGAAAATGAAGCTTTATGTTTACAATTGATTAATAATTGTGATTGAAATGGAATGTAATGAGGAAAGGTTTTACAGTCACTATCGGTGTTGGGGTTTGGAAAAGGGAAGAGGGGGCAGATAACATAAGATAACTCTTCTTTCTGCTCCCTTTCATTCAATATTTTGTATTGTTATCACAAATGTTGATGTCTTTTTATACTTTATGAATGAAATAAACAAACAAATATCTATCTATAAATAAGATTTTAAGTATCTTGTAAAGCGCTATAGCCTGACTTGAGGCACATGGCTTAAGGCTAGTTGCCCTGAGCAGTGCACTGTGGTTAGAGCCAGAGGCCAAGCTCAGTGGGATCTGAGTCTGGACTTTGACTTAGAGAGACTGTATTCTGCCCACAGGGACATGGGGGGAAACAGGGGAGGGCCATGCTCACAGCTCATAAGAGGATCACACGGAGGGGCTGAGAAGTTGGCCATTTCATGCAGAGTCTGCTCTGTGACAGATGGACAGGGTGCACGAGCCAGAGCCAAGAATTAAACCCAAGCTCCTACTGAGAAAGTGAGAAACAAAAAGCGCTCATGGGAGGAGTTACAGCAAGATGGAGAGAGGAGCATGAAAACCAATGTATTATAATCAAACGACCTGGTGCAGACTTTTCATAACTTTTCACAGCTACTGTCAGGAACTGCCCATGTGATTGCCAACTATTGTTTTAAGAAAATGTATGTGCAACACCTATACTAACTTAGACAATGCAGTAAATTCAAGGTGTAGTTCTTTCTAATACTGGCGCTTGCTTTGAGAAACAAACAGCAGATGCACAGAATTATTATAGGGTTTGGCAGTAAGTACTGAAAAAAGCAGATTAAGCAGAATGTACTAACAGGAACAAATACAAAAACTGATTTATTTTTGTCTACCCTCATAACAACTGGTATAAATGACTATAGTAGTAAATCTAGATGTCCTTCCATTTAGAGACAATCAGATTTCTAATAACGAAAAGGGGGTAATTCAGAGCCATTTCAGAGTTTGGAGGAATACATTTGACATTTTTTCTGTTAAATGTCAATGAATAAAGGTCTTGTTTCTTGTTTATTTGTTTTTAGTAAGAAGAAAATCAATAAATAGAAGTATGTGATCAATAAAAGGAAACCAATTGTGACTCATTTCTTTTTCTAAATGTCTACTGGGGATGCAATACTGCTCAATATAACATAAAAGCGTTCAATACCGCCCACAAAATGCACTACAAATGAGTGACTCAATACACATATGTCACTGCTCCAGCGCATTACTCATACCATACTTTTTCAGCTCCATATAGACGTAACTCTGCCATATTAAAATAGAGAAGACATAGTGCAACTGAAAAAATGTTGTTTATTGAAAATTATAAAAAAAATAAAAGTCAGAGTCAACATTGTTTTTTGTTATTCTGAAACATCCATCCATTTTCTTCCGCTTATCCGGTGGCGACCAGGAGGCATCCGGAACAGACGCCCGAGCCACCTCAGCTGGCTCCTCTCGACGTGGAGGAGGAGCAGCGGCTCTACTCCGAGCCCCTCCCGTGTCACTGAGCTCCTCACCCTATCTCTAAGGGTGCGCCCAGCCACTCTGCGGAGGAAACTCATTTCGGCCGCTTGTATCCGCGATCTTGTCCTTTCGGTCATTAACCAAAGCTCATGACCATAGGTGAGGGTAGGAACGTACAGTAGATTGACTGGTAAATTGAGAGCTTCGCCTTTTGGCTCAGCTCCCTCTTCACCACAACGGTCCGGTACAGCGACCGCATCACTGCCGACGCTGCCTGTCAATCTCACGCTCCATCCTCCCCTCACTGTGAACAAGACCGTGAGATACTTGAACTCCTCCACTTGAGGCAAGGACTGAGACCTAAAATATAAATTGTATCAGTAGTTATCAAATGGGAAAACTATATTGTTACAACTCCACCATGTGTCTCCACCATGTCTGTAATGAAAGATTACTGATCCTGGGGAAAACAGTTTGATACTGGACCGAACCAGGACTAGACCAGTGGAGTAATGCTACCAGAATAATCCCCATAGAAACACACAGGCCAAAGATGTTCACAGTTTGCAGCAGTGGCATAGAAAGGTCATTGTTTTGTGAAGGTGTGATCCGTGTGAGCCTCTGCATGCCTCTGGAGCACTGACAGAATCAATACATCTAAAGTAGAAATCAAACCCCTGTAAACTGAGACACTCGCACACACTTCCACCCACTGCTAGGCACGGATCAGCCTCTCTCCAAGGAGCTCTTAAGACTTTAGGACTTTTAGCTCAATAGATACTACACACTAACATACATACTGCTGCCTGAGCTCATTCCTATTCATTCTTACTCAAGCATGGCCCCCCTGTAAAGCTCCCATGGCTTTTTTCAACCTCCAATTTATTTTAAATTACCAGTTGTCCCTCCACTGGCCTCTCTGAGCGCTGAAAGTGATCTTCTCTACTGCTCTTTATTTATAAACCACTTCCGCTCAATTTTCCTCAGAGGACAAAACTGCCCCATCTTACGAGGAGAGAGGCATAGCTTTAATACAAGGTTCAAGGCATCTCTAAAGGGGAATGCCTAAATACCTTAAAGGGACAGTGTGTAAGATTTTTACCCGTTAATTACCGAAATTGAAGATACCCATTCAAAAATACATTGTTTTCCAAGCCTTTTCACTTCCATCATGAAATCAAAGTATTCTTTTGAACTCGTGGTTTTGGGTAAACAACAAGCATGCTGCTGTATCACACGTCGTAATGGATCTAACACGTGTTTTGGACTAAATTGTTTTACTGGATTTTATTCGCTGGATCCTTACGGACAGATTGATACCAAGCTTGTGGTGAAATACAGAGTTTGACCTGTGCAGAGCCTTCAAAGGTAAGCTAAGTAACAAACCTCGTTTTGTGCTTTTCCGTATAAAAGCCCCATGTGCTCAGGGAGTGATTGTTGTTGCCGGGAAATGAATTGCATAGTCAAAAAGAGGAGACTGTAAGGTTTCATTTGATATGTAGATTGTCATGGTACACGATCGGAAATGTGTGTTTTCATGCGAAAAGAAAAAAAAAACAGTGAACGGGAGACCACGTTTTATTAATTCCGTTGTTGTTGGCCGGGTACGTGCGCGGGTACGCGAGCTGTCCGCTAGGGCGCGTCCGGGTGACCCTCGAGGTTTGCCGTAGCTAAAACAGGAAGTGCCATAACCACCATCCACCTATGCGCCACGAATCCTACACACTGGACCTTTAACCTAACCCATCTACTGGCAATAAACTTCAAACATGCACTCTTACTGTGAGTTGGGGTGCTTCTCCACAGACCTGAGCAGTAATTTATGGTTGTGTCACCTGCTTGTCTCCATGGAGTTAGATAAGTTTAATGCTATTCCATGGAACATTCCAGGCAAAGCAAAAACATCTCCATGGGAAGCAAGTGTCGGACCGTTCACTAAAAAAGTGATATCGTACCCCTTTAATATCTATCACAGAAGCCGTGTTTTATTTCAACCATTTAACTTTACCTGCAATTTTTTTTATTTTGAAGCCAGATGCCACCACCCAAGGCACATGTGGTGACTGACAAAAGTGTCTTACCTAAGGACACAACGGCATGTACCACAGAACGTTCCAATAAATCACTTAAATTAGCTGTTGAATACTCAGTTCAGTGAAGAAAGTTAGAAGTAAATTGTAAGTTATACAATACAAAAATGAGAAAACATAACAAATCGACCAAAATGGAAATGAGCTCTGTGTAAAGAAGCTGGATGTGGGTCTGAGTGTGCAGGGGTGAGACACACAACCTTGGTATGCTCTCTATGCATTGCAAATGATGCTCATGCAATACGCCCATCATCCTTTATGCAAATTGTTTGAGTGCAGCAAAAGAATCATACATATTCATGCTTGTACTGTATGGCACCTGTCTACGTTAAATCTCTTCTTTAATGTAGGCCATATGCAGAGAGGCCACAGTGATTATGCAAGAGCAAAAATATGGGTTTTTTCAAGGTTAAAAATACAGGAAAGAATGACTTGTGTTTTGTCAGCGATGTTGGTTTTAATTAAAAATAAATATGGGGAATTCTGTTCAAAATTCAAAACAAAAACTCTTTATTCTTCTATCTGTCCATTAGAAATCAAAGCTGACCATGTTCTTGATGCAGGCTAGACATGGGATAACTGCCAGGCAGAAGAAATATGGACAATTTAGATGATCTAATTGAGCTAAAAATGCAGGAGATGGGAGCAAGTCAGTGACAAGGCAAACTTATAAACCAAGAAGAAGCAAAAACATTTCATTTCAGCACACACTACAAAACATACCAAGACAAAAAAAAAAGTGAATTGTAAATCTATAAAATCTCACATACTGCTTCACTTCTCACATTTGCCAGGCAAGCACTTGTGTAGACTGGGTTCAGCTGTGGCTCTGAACTGTGGCAGAACTAAACCGTAGGTGTACAGAAGGAGGTGTGGTGCTGAGCTGTTGGCTGATCAGACCAGAGAAGAGGAGAGGGGATTTGGGGCTTGTCAAAACTCTGATAGAACCCAAACGTGTTGGGTTAGAGACACCAGCTGTATCTGTCTGCTTGTTTGTTGCCAAAGCCATGACACTGCTGTACACTTCCCTTTGGAGCTGTCTGACAACATGGGCCAAGCCAACTTATGCCTGCCTCATCTGCTGTTATTCCACCCTCCACTGACAATACCGCTACTCGATTTGGTGCATTTGAGCAATAAAAAATGACTTAAAATGTGCACTTTTTGGGTGGAGGGCCTGCCATTTGCTTGTCTGATGATTTTATTGCCTGGAATGTTTCACAGCATGGCTTTACTTTACTATCGTCTCTCATGGAGACAAGCAGTTGACGCCAACAGGCCTAGTTTCAGATCAGATCTGTGGCGAGTCGACCTAGCTCCGTGTAGTTTTGGCAAAAAACAAACAAAACAAAAAAAAGGAAGTGAATAAATACAACATTAGTTTAACAGAATCAGAAAGAGTATTTGATGTGTCATATTCCACTTTTCCAGACGGCCCCATCTGCTGCTCTTTAAGTTTGAAAATCATGTTAGTTTGAGATGCACAGTGTATAAAACAAAATAAACATCCACTAACCAGATGGCCTTTTGGACAACCACAATAAAACAAAATCTACCTGTCTAGTTGTGAGGGATAGGGTGTTAATAATAATGGCTACATTTGAGCAGCCTTTCAATTTAGGGGTAATTTGAGGAGAACAATTGAACACTCAAATGGAGCAATGACAAGTATTCATAAGTACAGTAAAGTACAACAACAGGATTTAGCTAATTAAAATGTATGATGTATAACAATACATATTGTTCAGCCCAATACTTCAGTGGTTCAGTATTCCTTACATTTCCTCTGGTTTAAGGCGCTATCTCTGCAGATTCCAGCAGTGTGTAATCATGGTTCCATTGGAAGGTTGATTTTAGTGAAGACGTACTGCCACTCCTACAAAGATCCCATTAAGACAGCTAATTAAAGGCAGCACTGAATAAAATTGTCTGAGAAATGCATATTGAAAGGAGAATTAAATAAGAGCAATAAATCTGCCTCCAGTCTGTCTTTGGGCTCTTTGTTTGACTGTTTTATTCAGGAGGGAGATCTGGCCGAGGGCTGAGAGAAACATATGCTAACAGGAAGGGGGACAGAGAGGGTGGCCAAGTGGCAGACATTTTGTAGGTGACCTACTTCTGATTAAATGAATAGGAAGAGGAAGATAGGAGGTTTAGGGGTGTCCTGCCAAAGAAAGCCATTTGTTCTGACTGCGCCTCCAGTACAGTCTGTGGTGCTAATATTTTAGAGCCCTCAGCACCTTCAGGTGAAGAGCAGTGCTTTTAAATTACACTGAATCTTATGAATTCAATCTACACGTCAGCACAGTAACAAAGACATTTATCATAAGCACCTGATTTGCATTCTGCACAGTAAAGCTGCAGGTTAGCTTTCCTGTCACACCAAAAGATTTTTATAGCCCTAATCATATTACGCTAGTCGTCTGAATATTTCATCAGCCAACACCTTGTGAAGACTGTTGTCAGACTATTGAGAGTCATTGATTGAACATTCAAGAGGAAAAAACTATGACTCGGAAATCAAAGGCTTGGCACAGAGAGAATATTGACATCTTAACAATAGCATGACGTAGAGACAATAGTGGGTGGAGCTTTTACTCAGCTGTAAATAGAAACATTCAATACAACATTGGTGAGAGAGTCGAAAGTGCTGTGGAGAAACCTGTCAATCCAAAACACTCCAAGCACTTCTACAGTTTCAGCTAAGGATCAACGGCTTTGAATTGAGTCTGAACTAGATTGTTATCTGAAGTCGAAAAGAAGTCTCAGAATCACCTTTAATATGGACAAATGACTCTCATTATTGAATACCGGTTAGTGCAGTGGGCCTGGAGGACAGACTGATTCAATAGGGCGCTCTATTCTCTGTTCGCCTTCTTTAGCAGCAGTTTTGCACCACAGAGAGCAGCCAGGAGAATACAGGGATGCTCACTTCAATTTAGAAAGCATGAATAAACAATGGGGTTTCTATATGCTGGGGAAATTTCCCCTGGCGACACTCACTGTATGGCAGATACACTAGCACACATGTGAAAGTCACATTTACGGTATACAATAGAAGAAGTATCAAAACAAACTTTAAAATTCAGGAAGTCTTTACAACTGAATTTAATGTGTTATAGATACTTCTTTCTTAGGGCTTCATGATACAAAGGCAATCAAAGTGAAATAAACTACATATTAAGAGCTAGTTAATAGTAAAATGCATAGTAACTGCTTAATTACCACTTTGTCAGTCCCTCAGTCTGCCCACCACCAGCGTACCACCACCAAGTGTGGAGTGAATGAACAATGAACTGTAAAGCGCTATATAAATGCTATGAATTATTATTATTATTATTATTATTATTATTATTATTATTATTATTATTATTATTATTATTATTAGTAGTAGTAGTAGTAGTAGTAGTAGTAGTAGTAGTAGTATTTATAAAGTACTTTCCATGCATTTTTGTCTAAGGTTGTATTTTGCAAGTAGTAAGCCATTAATTACTTTCTTCCCATTAAAGTAGTGAGGATTACAACAGATGCTTCTGTACATACACTAAAATCTTAGTAAGAATTTATAAGTACAGTGAACCCTCGCTCTATCGCGGTTCACTGTTCGCTGCCTCGCTGTTTCGCGGATTTTTTTTTTTATAGTGTAACTTTTTTTTTTTACAGTGTAACATTGTGTCCTGGGTCCTGATTGGCTAAGAGACTAGACCAGGACTAAACGTGGACTAAACCAGGACTAAACCAGCTCTAGACCAGGGATGGTCACGCAGGATGGTAGGGACAGAGTCTCTGATGTCCTTCACGAGAGCGCCTGGGTGACAGGAGGTGTGGCCTTTGTTTACTTGCACGAGCCGGACCATGGAAGAGCCAAGAATCAACAGGGACGGGCCTGGCCCGGACGCCGCAGCGGGGGAGGACACTCGCGCGCAGAGAGGAGACAGTGGGTCTTCCCCCCTCACGCCTAGCGGACGAACCCGACCCCGTCCTAGAGAGCTGTGGAGTATTGGCGACGCATTGATAGCCATGCCCCGAACTCCGGGGCGGACTGATTTTGGAGCCGAGGTGAAATGCAACTAACACTTGTGAGCGCAGGTTAGTGGGGGAAAATCCTCATGGTAGAGCTGATCGGGGCTTTAGACCTAGCCCCTCGCTGAAGTGTTCGTACCTGTTCGGGTGGTGAGGGCTGGTGCTCAGAGGCGTCTTCGGAGCAGTGAACCATGTCAGCCAGTTCGGCACTGTTAGCAGTGGCTTGAGTCTTGCCCAAAATGATATCCAGGTCGCTTTCCACTCGACTTTTGCACATGGCATGGATATGTTGTTCCAAAACAACGCATATCCATGCGCACGTGTCCTCGCGCACATGTCCGCGCCCCCTTCCCCGCCCCACGCTTCACTATTAATACATTTTGTTGTAAATCTACAAAGGTTTGAGTGTTTAAACTAGAGAGAAATGTGAGAAAATGTTAATACCAGTCTGAGAAAAGTGTATAATGTGTGTGGTGAGACGTTTACAGCCTTAAAATAATAGTAATAAAATAGTAGTAATAATTATAAAATATAAAGTTGTCCTACTTCGCGGATTTCACGTATTGCGGGTTATTTCTGGAACCTAACGCCCGCGATAAACGAGGGATTACTGTACTTGATAAATACCAATAAATAGCTAAGTAACAGCTAATTACCAAACCAGTTAGCACTTAGTAAGCGAGTAATATGTGTTACCTTAGCAAAAGAAGCAGTTATTAAAGGCTAGGTACTGAAATGTGTTATCAGGTATTTGAGCAATATTTGTCTTGTCCCAGTCCAGATATACTGTGCCATAAGCAGCTCTCAAGGTTAGTATCTAATTATAAGGCTGATAATCAGGAAGTGCCCATTAGCATTCTAGTTGTTGCTTTACCATCAAGGCAAAAGTCTGTACTCGAATTGGGAGAAGTGCTTATAAACTCATGGAGAGAATAATTAGGATTTGGAATAAGTTAAGTGAGGAATAATTTGTACCACTGTAAACCATTAAACATGTGAAGTCCATTTTAAAAGACAGTAAAAATCAGGTACAGTGCTTTTAATGTAATATAATTTTCAAACAAAATATTTATGTTCTGTTATTTGGCTGCTTGGTAGAGAATGGTGATTTTATTTTATTCACACTGTTATGCTATGCCATGCAATGTTTATGACTCGTTCTCAGTAAATTCAACAACAATTTGATGTCTGGAGATAAGCGGCACAAAATGACTTCTATACAGCTCAGCTCAGCACACGGCGGAAGCTGCTGGGAACACAAATATGGATAACGTTAGCACATAGAGAAAGAGAAGGGAACATAAACAAGCACAGAAGGACTGAAACAGAGATATGTATTTGAGTCTATTTTCAGGCACACCTTCCCTTGGAGAGCAGAAAGATAAACTGTGCCTACTGGCCTCACATGTCCCATGTATAATGTTGGAGCGTGACATTGGTGGCTCTAAGTTGGGTTTCACATTGTACAATTGTACAATACACACTACACAAAGAGTGCTTAAACCGACCAAAGGCACATTCAACACATTTCATTTGCTTTATAAAAGTAAAATCATTTCACAGTATTCAGTAACACTGAATTTGTAAACAAATGAAAGACCTTTATTCATTTCAGTTCAGTTAATCTGTGAATATAATATTCATTTTTACTTACTGCTAAATTGCATACAAACAATCCCTGTACAATGAGTTCTAAATAAGAATACTGGGACTCCCTTGAAAAATGTAGTTCTTATTGCACATGTTCTGCATATTATTTGTATTATGCTAGTCTGTTATAATGAAAACTAACTGATCTTACAAGTCTCAGAAGTCCCATGCAGTGTGACATTGGCTGGTTTGTGTGTTGATATGTGTATGGCATGTGCCCTCAGCTCTGGTCCCCCTTAATTCTGTGCGCTAAGATAATGAGAATTTTATCTTCAGCTCCTCGGGGGCGCCTGGCTGTGATTGAATGGGAGCAGAGTGTAACGGATGAGACGAGTGATAGCGGGCCAGCTAGGTTACACCAAGGCAGGCTCAAAGGCGTGCGACACCACAGCTCTATGGGGAAACGGGGCTGGTGTGTTTGTGGCTGTGCTCACAAAGGTAATGGAACGTGTTGTGTACCTGCCACAAAACAGGAGCCCCCTTGGGTTGTGACAGATACTGAGATAATAATACCAGGCCTCTGAAAATAGTCTGCATGTATTTTAAATAGGACAGAAAACCTATAGCTTATTTACAGCCATTCATGCATGCTGCCATCATTTTTGAATAGAGTGCACCTGTTCTCTGTTTCTCTTTCGCTAATTAATCATGGCTTTTCCCAAAATGATCTCCATAATGGCACACCTGATAAGTCTGGTGTCAGATTCAATTTTGAGCTGGTGAATCTACAGCTGCAAGAAAAAGGAATAATGAGATTAATCCAATTAATTTAACTGTACAACCTCTCTTTGACAAGTTAGACTAAAAATTGTTTATGGTGTAGCATAAGTGTAAATCCAAAAGTCTGATTTTGTTTGAACGGGCACCACCACAAATGAACATGCTCAAGTTGTTATGATTTTTGAACTCTGCTCCAAACCAAATGCTTTTACTGACTGAGGATTGGCCATACACCTCTCAATTAAAAAGACTCAAGTCTACAATTACAGATGACTGAATCTTGATCTCAATTAAACTTCATTAACGGCACCTAACTGGCATGGTCCAGTAACTGAGAAGCCAGAGTTACTGCATGAAAATATAACTATATCAATGTCTAAATGCAAGGGAGGCCCAAATCATATGTACATCGATTCTAAAGCACCTGTATTTACAGCTCTGGAAAAAATAAAAGACAACTGCAGTTTTTTTTTTTCTGAAATCAGCATCTCTACATGTATTATAGCATTCCATTCCAGCGTCTGTTGAATTCCAACACAAACACAAAGCTGAGCTACTTCAGTTCTTGCACCAGGAGTGGAATAAAGTCACCCAAGAACAATGTGAAAGACTTGTGGAGAGCATGCCAAGACACATGAAAGTTGTGATTAAAAATAAGGGTTACTGCAACAAATATTGATTTCTGAACTCTTCTTAAGTCTGAAAACATGTATCTTTTTTGTTATTTTGACCATTTGTCATTTTCTGTAAATAAATGCTCTAAACGATAATATTTTTGGGGGAATTTGGGGAAATATTGTCAGTAGTTTATAGACTCAAACACATACCTATAAGTAGTAAAATCAGAAAACTAATAATTTTGCAGTGGTCTCTTATTTTTTTCCAGAGCTGTATTTTTGAAAACATTAACATATTATATTATATTATTATACTATCAAACAAACAAACCTTGTTTTAATGTGAATACAATGAAATAACCTATTTTCGCTCAATATTTACTTTGCCCTTAAATACAAAAAACTAGAAGTTCCAAAACAATGTATAGGTTTTGGATACATAAAGCGCCATCTCTCAACACAAACCTCTCTGAATCACACTATGAACATGGCATGAGGCAATGCATAACTCCTCTTTACTGTTTCAAAATAAACATTTACAATGTAAAACCTGTCCTGATGATACTGTGAAAAATCACTTATTTTATTGAACTGGCTAAATACAATTCTGAAATTGACATGCAGAGATAAAAGAGATCATAGAAATAATACAGCAAAAGCATTGATGGGCAGGAGGCAATTCTTAAGATTTAATAGCTTCAATGCTAAGAGCCATCACTTAAGATGAGTTATGGGCACAAGATAAATTTGACACATACATGTATATTATATAGAGATAATATTAGCCCTTTAGTATGACTGACCTAATGTTAGTCTTGTTAAATGCACTTCTCTTAACACTAGGTGAGCATATAGTTTGCCCATTAAGGACAATGATGTAATTTTTAGGTGAATTTAATGGTTGACAGTGTAAGTCAGTCTGATAAAAGGCTGTAGATGAACCAGAGCAATAGAAGGAGTTAGTATTAATCCATCCATCCATCCATTTTCTTCCGCTTATCCGGGGCCGGGTCACGGGGGCAACAGTCTAAGCAGGGACTCCCAGACTTCCTTCACCCCGGACACTTCCTCCAGCTCCTCCGGGGGGACCCCAAGGCGTTCCCAGGCCAGCCGGGAGACATAGTCCCTCCAGCGGGTCCTGGGTCTTCCCCGGGGCCTCCTCCCGGGGGGACATGCCCGGAACACCTCCTGAGGGAGGCGACCAGGAGGCATCCGGAACAGATGCCCGAGCCACCTCAGCTGGCTCCTCTCCACGTGGAGAAGCAGCGGCTCTACTCCGAGCTCCTCCCGTGTGACTGAGCTCCTCACCCTGTCTCTAAGGGTGCGCCCAGCCACTCTGCGGAGGAAACTCATTTCGGCCGCTTGTATCCGCGATCTCGTCCTTTCGGTCATTACCCAAAGCTCATGGCCATAGGTGAGGGTAGGAACGTAGATTGACGGTAAATTGAGAGTGTCGCCTTTTGGCTCAGCTCCCTCTTCACCACAACGGTCCGGTACAACGACCGCATCACTGCCGACGCTGCACCGATCCGCCTGTCAATCTCACGCTCCATCCTCCCCTCACTCGTGAACAAGACCCCGAGATACTTGAACTCCTCCACTTGAGGCAAGGACTCTCCACCCACCCAGAGAGGGCAAACCACCTTTTTCCGGTCGAGTTAGTATTAATATCAAATGTTATTTATGCAAAGTATGCATGGTCACAATTTCACAACTAATCAATATGAATAATAACAAGCTGACTATGTTTGTATGATGTGGAAATTAAATTGTCTTCCCTCAGTCGTCCAGGTAGAATCCATGGTAAACGAAATTCAATTTGTCAACTGGACAAATAAAATAAACTTTGTCCAGTTGACAAATTGAATTTCGTTTACCAAACTTGTCTTTAGCATAAAATTGTCATGGATAAATATTTATTTTGACAAGTAGTTAAAATGTGACATGAACATGACAACAAGACATGGTCAAGTGACTTTTATCTCACTGCATTTTTTATTTTTTCATTTACTCTTCGTTTAGAACAGATTTTTTGGTTCAATATACAGTGGTACCTCACCTTACGAATGACCCAACAAACAAAAATTTCAAGTTACGAAACGCCTTCACGGTAAATTTTGGTCTCTAGATACGAAATTCAAGTTACGAAACGCGAAATCTCAAAAATTCAAATAATGCGCGCTCAGCCACACACATTATACGCTTTTCTCAGACTGGATTTAAACTTTTCTCACATTTGTCTCTCGTTTAAACACTCAAACTTTCATAGATTTTCAACAAAATTATTAACAGTGAAGTGTGGGGGGAAAGGGGGAGGGGGGAGAAGACTGCGCTCTGACACGTGTGATAGCGCAGCATGACCCGGCGCGGAGCTGACAGCAGGTCTAGACCAAGGTCTAAACCTGGACTGGACCAGGACTAAACCAGGACTAAACCAGGATTAAACCAGGACTAGAACCAGGTGGATTAAAGCAGCGAGGAGGGGACTGCACGCAGTCTGAGCGCATGAACGCATGAACGAGACCCATGCAAAAGGTCTAGACCTCCTCTAGACCTGACCAGAGGTCTAGAGGAGGTCTAGACCTCTGGTCAGGTCTAGACCTCCTCTAGACCTGACCAGGTCTAGAGGAGGTCTAGAGGAGCCGCGGTGGTCTGGACTAAACCAGGACTAAACCTGGACTAAACCAGGAGGAGCCCGCGGCTCTTGCATGGGTTTCGTTCATGCGTTCAGACTGCGTGCAGTCCCCTCCTCGCTGCTTTAATCTACCTGGTCTAGTTCTGGTTTAGTCCTGGTTTAGTCCTGGTTTAGTCCTGGTCCAGTCCAGGTTCAGACCTTGGTCTAGACCTGCTGTCAGCTCCGCGCCGGGTCATGCTGCGCTATCACACACGTGTCTTCTCCACCCTCCCCCTTCCCCCCACACTTCACTGTTAATACATTTTGTTGAAAATCTATGAAAGTTTGAGTGTTTAAACGAGAGACAAATGTGAGAAACACACAGAACACAATGTTACACTATAAAAAAAGTTACACTATAAAAAAAAAAACTTGGATCGGGGCCTTGGAACGAATCAGGCTTTTTCCATTGAAATAGCTACTCAACTTACGAACTTTTCACGTTACGAAACCACTTCTGGAACGAATTAATTTCGTAAGGTGAGGTACCACTGTACTGTCAATATCATTTATAATTAAATGTTTTTGTTGTCTTTCTTCAAATTAATGGGAAACAAAGTAGTATTGTCACCAAACTGCAAGTAGCACACTCATGTGACATTTTTAAGAGTGTGGAGTTATTGACTGAGGTCGCTTTGCCTCAGGTGCTGTGGGGGACTGGATTTCTGTCACTTTGCAGAAGCCCCAAATAGTGAGAAATGCACACACCGCAAACAAGTGTGTCTCTGCCCTGAGTTTGTGCCTCTGTAAAACCTTATGATGGATAGTTGCTATGAATCATCTATATTTAACAAAATGTGTATGCAATGTTAGTATTATTATCCCACAGAGGAGAAGAGAAGTCAGTGCAGACACTTCATTCAATGGATGCTTTAGTAATGCTCTGAGAGTCCGTGTAGTAAGTGGACCCTCAGGGATGATGCTCAATGAGATGTGTCTTAAATAAAACATGACACAGGCAGAAAGAGGTTTCGGGGTTTTTGGATTCAACACAACAGAATATCCCCCCTTTTGCAGACTTCTCAAAATCTCTCTCCAGGTTGTCAAGTCTGGACAGAATGTAGTGTCTTAATCTACTACTGTAAATGCAACTTTTTTTTTACTTCTCTTGCCTTTTTCATGTAAAATTTTAAATATAAAACCTGTAGTACACATCTCACAAGACTCATGATACATCTTAAAATCAATTGTGTAAAAGCCTCTACAGTATCACTATTGTAATATCTTATTAGTATAATATTTTGGACCTTGAAAGTTATCAGGTATTTATGGATGCTTGCCTTATTTTTAAAGTTTTAAAAGGACTCCCTCCTCCACCACTAATGAATTTTATAAGTAAAAAAAAACTACTAACCGAGTTAACACGAGAGCATTGACCAGAGGAGACTGTAACATACAAAGACGCAGGACCAAATTTGGCCAAATGGTGATGTCTATCAGAGGATCACAGTCATGGAACACATGACCTGCTCATGTCAGGAACTGTGGGTTCTTCTCAACCTTCAAAAACACTTGAAAAATAATCAAACATGCTCTCACAGGTAGATTTTCTTCTTCCCTGGGCCTCTTAAACAGAGAATGGTCTATTGTGGTGAACTTGCCGTCATGTCTATGTGCACATCTGTCTCTTCTGTGTGTTCCTCTAAATGTTCTTCTGTCCTGACCTGCCTTAGGACAACGGATGTAAAGTAGCTATTGTGCTAATTCCGGCATATTATCTGGCAAAAATCTTAACTCAAACATTCAAAGAATATTCAATGACATCTCTGAGGAAGGACAGTGAAATTTCAACTGGGAATCTGTATAATGGGCCCAGCTGTGCAATGAAGAACATCAACAACAGTAGTACTTCTCCTTTATAAAACCTTTATAAAAATCAAACAGATGAAATATCGAGCTTCATCATTCACAGCCAAAATTACATTAAAAATACTTGTTGCATCTAAATTTATTGATGTGGCTCAATTACATCGTCAGTCTTTGTAAAAATGTATTGTAGATAAATATTGCAAGTTATGAAATATTTCAAGCTTGATTTCAATACTAATAAATAGGCTCAATACTGATTCTGATACCACATGTTTTTTGTTTGTTTTGTTTTTTGACATTTGCTTAAATTAATATCTACTGGCAATATAACAAGAGCAGAAATATACACTCAACAAAAATATAAACACAACACTTTTGTTTTTGCTCCCATTTTTCCTGAGATGGACCCAAAGATCCAAAATTCACTCCAGATACACAACACTACCATTTCTCTCAAACATTGTTCACAAATCTGTCCAAATGTGTGACAGCGAGCACCTCTGCCCCGCCGAGACAATCCACCCCACCTCACAGGTGCGCCACATCAAGATGCCGATCCGACATCATGACCAGTGCACAGGTGCGCCCCAGACTGCCCACAATAAAAGGCCACCCCGAAATGTGCATTTTTTTTTGCTTTATTGGGGGTCTGGGGACTCAGAACCAGTCAGTATCTGGTGTGACCACCATTTGCCTCATGCAGTGCAACACATCTTCTTCGCATAGAGTTTATCAGATTGTCAATTGTGGCCTGTGGAATGTTGGTCCACTCCTCTTCAATGGCTGTGCGAAGTTGCTGGATATTAGTGGGAGCTGGTACACGCTGTCGTATACGCCGGTCAAGCACATTCCAAACATGCTCAATGGGTGACATGTCCGGTGAGTATGCTGGCCATGCAAGAACTGGGACATTTTCAGCTTCCAAGAATTGTGTACAGATCCTTGCAACATGGGGCCGTGCATTATCTTGCTGAAACATGAGGTGATGTTCATGGATGTATGGCACAACAATGGGCCTCAGGATCTCATCACGGTATCTCTGTGCATTCAAAATGCCATCAATAAAATGCACCTGTGTTCTTTGTACATAACAGTCTTTGAAGAGGAGTGGACCAACATTCCACAGGCCACAACTGACAATCTGATAAACTCTATGCGAAGAAGATGTGTTGCACTGCATGAGGCAAATGGTGGTCACACCAGATACTGACTGGTTCTGAGTCCCCAGACCCCCAATAAAGCAAAAAAAAAAAAAAAATGCACATTTCGGGGTGGCCTTTTATTGTGGGCAGTCTGGGGCGCACCTGTGCACTGGTCATGATGTCGGATCGGCATCTTGATGTGGCGCACCTGTGAGGTGGGGTGGATTGTCTCGGCGGGGCAGAGGTGCTCGCTGTCACACATTTGGACAGATTTGTGAACAATGTTTGAGAGAAATGGTAGTGTTGTGTATCTGGAGTGAATTTTGGATCTTTGGGTCCATCTCAGGAAAAATGGGAGCAAAAACAAAAGTGTTGCATTTATATTTTTGTTGAGTGTATAAGCTTCTTTGCTTAATGCATCATTTTGTTGCAGCAACAGCTAAGAACAGAGGGAATTACACAGACCATGATCCTTTGCTCCGTCTCAATGCAAAGGGTATGAAGAAATAACAGTTATAAAGAACATTTCAACCTTAATCCTTTGGAAATTTAAAAGGATGTAGTAGTCTTCTGATAACTCTGTTAGCATCTCCTTTATATCAGAGTAAATATTGTACCATGAAATGAATATGATGACAATACGTACCGTGAGATTTACATGTCGTTACATCCCTAATATCTACCATTCTATAGTAGTTTTAGTATCAATACTTTTTACAGCCCTAATTGCAAGTGCCTTGAGTCTGAAATGGTGAGTCAGTGTTTGGACAACCTGACCACTGAGAGGCTCAACATCTTCAGAAAACAATCGATGCAAACACTACGCAGTTGTAATTACAGAAGCCACAAGCAAGGACAAACAGGCAGCCAACATCTCTCTGTCTCCTCCTTCCACATACTCTCTGTGGCACAAAATGATCCGCCACTCCGAACAAGAGTCTACGCTACAGGGCAGCTGCTGGCATCCATTTATCAGCGCTGGGCTCATCCAGAATATTGTCTGTCCTTCTGGCAGGAAGCAAATCAAACAAACAAGAGGACAAATGGAGAGCAAGGAGAGGAAGGGGAGAAAAGAGAACAAACAGGAAAAACAGTGGGACCTCTGATGCCATCCTCTTCAATCAGGTGCTCCGATGTGTGCTGATGTGTGCCCATGTGTGCCGCGGGCAAACTGACGGAAAGAGTCTCCTGCAGGATGTTAGGAGCGTGTTAGCTATAGCTGCACAACCACACCAGACGCTTTGATCACTGCATAATGATGAGCACCATATGCTTTATCCTGCTCCGCCACCAGATCTCTGTCCAACCCAACGCCTGTGGGAATCTGCAACTGCACCACTACCCCACAATCTCTCTACGACTAAATCACAGATGAGCCACAGCAATTTCAACATGTTTCTTCAGCAGAGTGTCCCCTACAAGACCTTGCTGTCATGCTTGGTATTCATTTTTGTTTAATCTATCACTCAGCAAATCCCCTTAGAGCCACATGCATCTGTGTTCAGCCTTTACTCCCATTAGGGCTCCTCCTCTGCCTTTGATTATTTACCTGCCTTTCATTTCTCTTTGAGCGCTACCTGCTGACACTCCCTCTTCTCTTCTGTGTGAACTGCCACATGCCAATATGACTGCGCCCTTAACCTCCATAACACTGGCACTCAGTCAGTACAGTTATCAGTGGATCTGCAATACATAATGGAATAAAATACTCACAAGATACTTTGAAATGAACAACTGTGTGTAAATAAAAGGAGAAGTTCAATTTGTCAACTGGACAAAGTTTGTTTGGTTGAAGACGTTTCGTCGCTCATCCGAGAGACTTTTTCAGTTCTGGTTCTAGTGCTGGTTGGTCCCTGTTTATATCTAGCTGCAGAGAGGAGCTCACTACACTGAAATCCTTCTGAAACTATCTCAGCTAGTGTAGTGAGCTCCGCCCTGCAGCTAGATATAAACAGGGACCAACCAGCACTAGAACCAGAACTGAAGAAGCCTCTCGGATGAGCGACGAGACGTCTTCAACCAAACAAACTTTGTCCAGTTGACAAATTGAACTTCTCCTTTTATCATGGATTCTACCTGGACGACTGAGGGACTTTTCACGAACTGTGTGTAAATTTTTTGTTTGTTTTTTTTGTTTGTTTTGTTTTTAGTTTTAATTGTGATAAAAGAAGAAATTCAATTTGTCAACTGGACAAAGTTTGTTTGGTCGAAAACGTTTCGCCGCTCATCCGAGAGACTTCGTCAGTTCTGTTTTAATTGTATTAATGAGCTTAGTTTTTACCAGTGTTTGTTTGGTCTGTTTCTTAGCTAAGCATTCACACTTGCTCACACTGCACATCAAAACTGTGACTAAACTGGGGCTAGACTAGAACAGAGAACTAGAACTAGAGAACTGGAACTAGAGAAGACTAGAGCAGGACTAATTCAGGACTAAAACTGGACAAAATCCATGTCCACATCAGGACAAAAATCAGAACTAGACAAATTTCTCTTCAGGAGCAATAAAAGCTAACCTTAACCTTGACTCACAGAGTATCTCCATCTACTTTAATCGAGTCTAAAAAGTTTTCATACTTTTAAAAATAGGTATAATTCCTATTTTATAAGAACTCAGCTTGCTTTGTTCCCTTACCTTTTACATAAGCATGTTTTATAGACATTTATTCATTCTATTCACTGGGTCTCGCCTGGCTGAACCTGCCCCGGTGGCCTTGCAGATAGACGGCTTGCTGTGCCCATTACCTTAAGCCTGTCTGACTGGGCTGAACCCGATTAGGGGCCAAATGAATCCGGATTCTTGACTGCAGGTACCCGGTCACACACCTATAAATCACATAAGTCCCCACATGTATTTCAACTTCCCTTGCATCAGAATATGAGCCAGAGTGCTTCAAAATGTGCATGTTTTTCTGCCATGTCCTTTCCTGTCCTGTCTCGGAGTATGTATGGAGCTTTAACGGTCTGTCTGGTCCTCATCTTTACTTCACTCTTCAGTATGGGCTTTTCCATCACATTCTGCCTGTGTCTCTGTCTTCATCCTATCCTCCTCCTCTCTCTCCATCTGTCTCCCTCTCTCTTTCTCTCTCAGTTTCAGTCTTGTACTTCTACTTGTTCCCTTCGTTGTTATTCCTTGTTCTTCTCCCACACTGCCACCGATGAAATGGTGCTTCTGCTGTTGCTACCACAAGATCACGAAAAGAATCTAAAAAATACAATATGAGACAATACTGAACACATGAAAAACAATATAATTAATTTTATGATTCTTTTTATGATTCTTATAAGGGGAGTTTCCTTTTAAAAGACTTTCAAAGAAGTAAATGTATGAACTATTTTCACATGTTTTGTAAACTGGTTTTGAACTTGGTTTTGTAAATAAATCCAAATCCACAAAATGATTGCAACAGTATATAAATACAGTGGTACCTCACCTTACGAATGACCCAACAAACGAAAATTTCAAGTTACGAAACGCCTTCACAGTAAATTTTGGTCTCTAGATACGAAAGAAAATTCAAGTTACGAAACGCGAAATCTCAAAAATTCAAATAATGCGCGCTCAGCCACACACATTATACGCTTTTCTCAGACTGGATTTAAACTTTTCTCACATTTGTCTCTCGTTTAAACACTCAAACTTTCATAGATTTTCAACAAAATTATTAATAGTGAAGTGTGGGGGGAAGGGGAGGAGGGAGAAAACTGCGCTCTGACACGTGTGATAGCGCAGCATAACCCGGCGCGGAGCTGACAGCAGGTCTAGACCTGGACTAAACCTGGACTGGACCAGGACTAAACCTGGACTAAACCAGGACTAGACCAGGTGGATTAAAGCATCCTCGCTGCTTTAATCCACCTGGTCTAGTCCTGGTTTAGTCCTGGTTTAGTCCAGGTTTAGTCCTGGTTTAGTCCAGGTTTAGTCCTGGTTTATTCCTGGTTTAGTCCTGGTTTAGTCCTGGTTTAGTCCTGGTCCAGTCCAGGTTTAGACCTTGGTCTAGACCTGCTGTCAGCTCCGCGCCGGGTCATGTGCGCTATCACACACGTGTCAGAGCGCAGTTTTCTCTCCCCTTCCCCCCACACTTCACTGTTAATACATTTTGTTGAAAATCTATGAAAGTTTGACTGTTTAAACGAGAGACAAATGTGAGAAACACGCAGAACACAATGTTACACTATAAAAAAAGTTACACTATAAAAAAAAACTTGGATCGGGGCCTTGGAACGAATCAGGCTTTTTCCATTGAAATTGCTACTCAACTTACGAATTTTTCACGTTACGAAACCACTTCTGGAACGAATTAATTTCGTAAGGTGAGGTACAACTGTATAAGATTTATGTGAAAACAGTATTCAGTTATAGTGCACATTTTCAACACATTCAGGAGCATTTGTGTGAATGCGGAAAAAATAGCTGCTATTCTTATATTGTTATTTGTCAGCTAATGTGTCCAAATAATTTCCCTTCACAGAACTTTGTGTAATTCTAAACTGATACACATGTGAAATTTGGGAAAAGGATGAAAAACATGTATATATTGGTAACAATGGATTTATCAGCCATCGGCAGCGCTGGATTCCAAAATACTGTTCATCAGAGCCTATAGAAAACCCAATATCAGTTGATCTCTAATATAAACACTACTTACTTTTACACTTACTATTTACTTTACACTTACTTTTATCAGATAGAACAGTGTTTTCCAACCAGGGGCACAAGTACCCTTAGGGGTACGCGAGCACACTGCAGGGGGTACTCGGCAGTGTCGCTGCAGGCGCAGGGGGAGATTTTTTTGAATTTTTTAAATTCTAATTTGAGTAAATTTGAGTTAAAGGAAAAGAGAAAATGCCTGAGAATTAAATTTTCAAATTAAGGAGATAAAATAAAATGATTTTCATTTAATAATCCGTTGTGTGTACTTTTGGAGAAGTATCAATATGTACAAAAAAGGTTGGGAAACACTGAGATAGAATAATGATAAATTATTTTTGTTTGTAAATTAGCCTACATTAAATTACCTAAGTAACTGACGCCTCTGCGATTTGTTAATTGTACTATTCAGTGATACTGCTTTGATTGTGAATAATGGTGCAGCCCTGCAGGGAGACGAGAGCCTTCTTTGGATTTATCTGAGTAAAAGGGAGCTTTTTAAGCTGCACTCTGTTTGCACCTCATTATCATTTATTTGAAGGGTTTTGTGTGCTTATGGTAAACTGCAAATTGGAGCAGGAAAACGTGTGATGAGCCAAAACTGTTAAGTACCAAATAGTTGGATTCTAAATGGTTGTGTTTGATGAGATTAAGCTCTAATAGTGGCTGTGGGGAAAGCCACATTGTTACTAGGAAAATAACTTGTGGAGACAGGGAAAATACAGTATATGGCACTGAATAAAACAAAATAATAATAAAAAAAAAATGATTAAAAAAATGGAAATATGTTTATTTCAAAGCAATACTGAACTAAACAAAGAAATTCCTGAATGTTTAAAATATATTCATTTGAGCTCTAAACAGGAAAAGGTGGAGGTGGAGGCTACTAATAATACTGCCGAGGTAAGGTAAATTAGGCAAGTTGAAAGAAAAACAAACTCATTTAGTTTGTTAATTAGATGTAGAGATAAAGTCGATTGCAATAGTTGAAATTAAGGCTCAAGATATTTTATAAACGTATTCACTACTTTTATTTGACATGTGTAACAGGCATCCACTTTTTGCAAAATCTTTTCATTCTTCAACTTTCGTAAAATCAGCTCTGACATTTAATATAGTTCTTTAATATATACTCTCTGATGCTTGACCACTGCTCTTAAAGTAAGACTTTATTATATAACACCCTCATAGGCCTACTATTTAGTATGCCCCTGCAGAACATTTTAGCTTTCTGACAGACTGCAAAGACCAATTTAGCGGCTGCCCAGTTTTCCTTCTTTTCAAAAGCCAAAATCTCATCATTTTAAAACAAGTGGACTTACAAGTAATCCAGAGAGCCTGAGTTCACTGGTTCAGATGTGGCTTGGAGCGTGATGAGACTCTGCACAGTCATTTGAGTCTGGACATTAGCTCCATTTTCAAATGAAATGCTCAGTGTTCATCTGGGAGGCCTGCAGTTTTCTAATAAGACAATAATGGAAAGGGAACCAAGTGGATCGCTCACAATGCTGCACAGTTCCTCCATGTACATAGAAATAAACTCATGTCTTACAAAAAACATAACAAATCAGGAAATTTGGGCAAGCATAAACATTTAAAGGTCCCATGACATGGTACTTCTTGATGCTTTTATATGGCTCCTTAATGGTTCCCTAATACTGTAAATGAATCCTTCTTCAAAATCAACACTCAGTGCATGAGAAACAGAGATAAGATGAGAAAGAGTAATTTTTCTCACTCTGAACACTCTATAATGGGCGTTGTTGCTTGAATGCAAATGAGGAGAAAAAAGCTGGCCAATAGTAGAGGGTGGGGGCGTGGCCAAACGCTCCGCTCTCCGCTGTAGCTCTCAGCTGATCCATTTCCTTGTTTTTGCACGGGGGGAGAGATTTGAAGCGTTCCATTGAAAAATAAACACATTTCCACAGAAAATAAAATTAAACCACTGCTGTTCAAAGGTCCAGAGGCTCAGATAAAGGACTTCCGAGCCTAGAAACACTCGGACGTGCCTCCAGGCAAATAAAAAAACGCATTTCGCATTGCCTAGCGCATTCGCAGTCCAAACTCTCTGGGCGTGATTTACAGAGACGCTGAGTACAGACAGACGGGGGTGGAACTGCATTTGCATTTCTTTTTTCAATCTGACGTCAATAAGGTGCCTTGTTCAAACTCGCCCGTTTGAGCTCCGATTTTTTGTAACGCAGAAAAGGATCGCAAATGCTCAGTTTAGACATTTCACAACTTTTAACCATGGGAGGGGGGGGCTAAACAGGGTAGGGGAGCTCACATTAATGTTCAAAAACCTCAGAAAGTGAAAATTTCATGCCATGGGACCTTTAAACAAGATCGCCAAAGTTTATGTAGTTTAATAAAGGTTTATAACACTCCAGGTAATTATGGACAGGGACAACCTGAGCAGTGGGTGCTGCACTGCTGCAAACCCATAAACAAGGAGTCAAACCCGGAACTTTCTTACTGTGAAATGAGAGTGCTAGCTAGTCAACATGCCACCCTACACTGGTGTTGTAAGAAAATACTTCATCAAACAGGCTTTCTTACTACAAGCGGGATAATCTCTCCACAGATCTGACCTGTAACTTGGCCTGGTTGCGTCACTGGGTTGATTTAAATGCCATATTTTAATCAAAGCGATAGCGTGTCCATGGAGACAAGCAGGTGGTGGACCCCCCACCAAAAAAGTTACATAGTAATAATAAAATGCCTTAACCTTGTAATGTGCTTCTCAAAGCCTCTCAAAGCACTCTACTGCAATAGTCATTATTCATTCACTCCATACTAGTGGTAGCAAGCTACAGCCACAGCTGCCCTGGGTCAATCACTCATGTACACACCACTGCTCTAACTACTGAGCCACACAGTACACGTTTAATCCTGATCTGACAGAAAGTAGTTGGCTGGATAGCTGGCAGGTGGGTATAATGCAATGCCTGAAGGCCATAGCTACAGATCTAGCAAGCATCTTCTGAATTTGTTTCTTCCTTTATAAATTTTCTGCTGTTGAACACTAGCTCCAGAGGCGAGTGGCTGTAGATAAAGGGGTGGAGAGGAGGTCAGAGATGAATGGATGAGGTAGGTTGGCAAGGAGAAATAAATGAAAAAGCAGACAGGAGCAGAGAGAAAGAGCCATCATCTTGCACAGTTACTGCCCACAGGATGACAGGGCAGTCCGTGTGTGTTTTATTTGTTTACGGCGTGTGTGTGCTCGCTCGTGTCTTTTGTTTGCGTGTGCAGGTTGAGACACGCGCCCCTCTCCATCTGTGAGCGTTATAAATGTCATCACTGCAGACACGGCTAATTGCAATGTGTCAGAGATAACGGATGCTTAGGTAGGAGCACACATAAAGAGCCCTGACAACTGCATAACCAGAGTGAATGGACAGTGGGGCCTCGCTGCCAATGGAGACGCATTATGAGCAGCCTAATTATGCCACTGACTTTGAGATGAGGCGCAATGAGTCTCAATAACTTTCACCGGCAAACCTGATTAGTTAAGCTCACCCCCTGTGGACTTCACTATCACTCAGTGACAAATAGAGCCAGGGTGAAATGCCACATACTATTAATAATGACAGTAATAACCCCGCTCTGTGGTTGGAGATATTTGAATATTTCACTTTTTTTTCACGAGTTCATTTAAAGGGGCACTTTGAAACCTTTCTTTTGGAGGGCCCTCCCTATTAGCACAATTAGTGGTATTAATGCTACTGTAAATCTCCTCAGATTTAATAATATGTCCTGGTGGCAAGTTAAAGTACATAAAAATAAAAAAGTCCATGCAAAGCAATGACATTATATGAAGACACACTAAACAGACTTTTAATAATGGCTATATATAACACAAAACATTTTCAAATGCATTTCTCCAAATCTCAAACTCCAGGCCACTTGAACTGGCTGTAAATCTCTCGATAAAAAGAAATCACTGAATCTCAATTTTGATTAATAGCTTTACTTCAAATCAAATGAAATGGTCCAACCTGAAAAGCAGTTATACTTTGTGATAATTCCTTGCGCCATTGTCAGCCCACCTCTCTGTGTTCTGTCTCTCTTGAACAGTTCAACTGCATTGATCAATTCTATCTATTTGCACCACTTACGTCCTCCCCCTTAAATTGTTTAATGAACACTAGAGTTTAATACACTTGCATAGACACACACTCTATTATTAAGATACTAAAACTTGTTCAATATCAATTTCAATCAATTCCGGGTCTTAAAAGGAGCTGTATCTTTTTTTTTTTTTTTTTACATCCATCCATTTTCTTCCGCTTATCTGGGGCCAGGTCGCGGGGGCCACTTATAAAGGCTTATAAAGGCAGGGTAAAAAGAAGTTCACTCTGTGCTATCTGCAGTAAGATTCTGATTAAATGCTAATGAATGATACATACTGTGAGTTTTAGGAAAGGGATCGTAAAAAGGGCATAGACTCAAGATTGAGGTTATTAGCATTTAATGCTGAATTAGGCAGAATACAAACGTAATGATGGCATCAGACATCTCTTCATGTGGTCACATCGTCCACACACAGACATCGTGTTCCCTTGGCCACACCACACAGAGAACTGACCACTGTGGCCACCTATATATAGTGGTAGCTATACAATGTCTAAATGTACTGCCCATAGTCCCCATCCTTGTAAGGAGACCTGTAGAGCAGCCCTCAAACACCTATAGGAGGGTCTTTGAGTTACCCAACAACAGCTTGTAATAGAAGGAGAAAAACAAGTGGATACAATTACACCAAGACAGCTAAGACCCACTTTAAAATATAGACACACTTTCAGTACTTAAATTCAGAGAATATAAGAATGCATATCTTTATATGAAAATACACATATAAATCGAAGAATGAAATCCCACAATACAGGTCAAATATAATGGACTATAATGGGAATTTTCTAACACCTGAAATTGCTAGTAAGTGTCTGAAACTTTCCTTATGTGTGGTAATAGTGCAGCATAAGTTTTCACGATACTTTCAGAGCTTTCAGTGTTTAGACTGATGACAGTCTCTGCCTATTATTGTGTGAAAGAGAAAAGCTGTTCAAAAGCCTCTATAGCTGCTCTGACTGCCTTGTGTGACATTATTTTGCAAAACAAGACACTTCACGCAACATTGACAAACCATTTTTGCATCTATAAAAAGGCCAAGTAGAAAGCAAAAATACTTGCTGCTTTCCATAGAAACAATGTAGGTTGGATCAACGTCATTTTGTCACAAAGTTGTGATGTATATTATGTATAAACTAGGGCTGTCAAACGATTAATTTTCTTGATTGCAACTAATCTCAGAAATTTCATAGTTAATCGCGATTAATCGTGATTTATTTTGCATGTTTAAAATTGATATCTTGCAGTAAGACCGTTCGAATCTAAAGTTAAACTCACAATGCAAAGTATTTCTCACCATTTTTTTTATTTCAAAAAAGTGCAGAGAAAGGAAAAAGTAACAATGAACCAGTAATAGTGCTTACTTTGAGAAATTGTAAATAAATGATTGAAGCCCGCTCGAGCTGCCTACGGATGCGTAGAAGGAACAAAATACTAGCAAACTCAAAATAGCGCGTTTAACCGACAATGAGTTTAATTAATACAACCAAATGAGCTGCATATGGATGGTAGAATTGCGGAAAATGCTGGCAAACTCTGATCGCGATTAAAAAAATTGTTCGCGATTATAACTCAATCGCGATTAATCGCGATTAACGCGTTAATATTCCCAGCCCTAGTATAAACTGATATCAACAACAAACCAGGAAGTAAGACAGCTGCACTCTGGCATGACGGGAAAAGTACGTGTCTGAAAGTGAAATGTGTTTATAAACTTATAAACTGTGTAATATTACAGGTTGAACCATGAAACTGTGAGAAGCACCCACGTCACTGTTGCCATGATATCGGAACTTAAGAAGGAAATTTTCACCAAACCAAGTAGTATGGGCTCGGTATGCCTTCTTTGACTGTGGATATGATCATCCCCCACTTCCCTTCAGCTCCAACTGGACCCTGAAGCTGTCACTTAAATGGAGATTTTTAAGAGACCTGTATGCAAGCAAACATTCTTTAACTTCTCTTACACAAATACTTTCCAAAAGAGCTATAAGATCTACAAGGTTTCTCCTATAAAGAAACCAACTGACTGAAGTAAATTCAAAGAAACTAGCCATAACCAAGACACAAATAAAAGACACAAGATCAAACAATCTCAGCCAAAGGACTTTCTGCACAGAAAGAAGAGGAACTGTTGGGTGAACTATTCATGCTGTGAATATTGTCAATGTTGTTTGAATATTGATCTTTAAAATGTCATGTGAATTTTATTTGTGTGAAACTGTTAATGGTTCATAACACAAATGTGAAAGGAATTTCACAAAACATTCTCTTTATCCCCCACTCAACTTCACCAAGACTTCACCTCATTGGTTAAGCCTCCCCTCGCTAAAACTTAAGTATTTGTTTACAGACTGGATATAGAGTTATCACTGAGGAGACCCCGCTCTGTTCAAGGAGTTCAACCGAGAAGTTTGACCAGAGAGGACAGAGACACAGGGAGGCACAGAGCACCTTCTTATCTTCTCTGCTGGACAAAAAGATTCCAGAGAGAGAGTTAAAACTTCCAGTTCTCTCTTCCAAATTTGTGCCAGTCCTTTAATGTGTTTTTATCTAAATTACGGTAGCTAATCTGACCGGAAGCAAGGCTTTCATATTTTTATAATCAGTAGCCGTTGGTTTTAATAACAGTTAACGGTTTGCTTTGGTGACTAGTGATTTTATTTCCAGATATGGGTCACTGATACGGCCAAGAATTGAAAGCTTGTTATTAATTATTTATGAATTAATTAACTTAGATAATTAGCTAGATAATATTATATTGGGTTGGTAATATTTCTCAGCATTTGTTGAGTGGTGCCCCCAAACTGTACTTAATAATTCATAGCATTTATATAGCGCCTTTCATGACACCCAAAGCTTTACATTTCATAGTTCATTCACTCCACACTTGGTGGTGATAAGCTACTTTCTGTAGCCACAGCTGCCCTGGGGCAGCCTGATGGAAGCGAGGCTGCCAATCTGCACCATCGGCCCCTCCGACCCCCTCCAACACCCACGCACACTCCACTTTCATACTAGGCAATGTGGGTGAAGTGTCTTGCCTAAAGACACAACAACATTGTTCATTGTTTGGTGGAGGTTTAACAATGGCTAACCGATAACTCTCTTCAGCTAAATACAGACAAAACAGAAACGCTGATTATTGCCCCTGATGTCTCAATTCCAGGAATTAAACAGCACTTGGGTGACTTAGGCCAGTCTGCTAAAACGAGCCTCAGAAACCTGGGAGTTATCTTTGACAAAGATATGTCATTAGTGCAGCACTGCAATCAGCTGACAAGGAACTGCTTCTTCCAACTGAGGAAAATTTCAAAACTCAGGAAAATGGTGTCACAAAATGATTTGGAGCTGATCATTCATGCCTTTGTGTCGTCACGTTTGGACTATTGCAATAGTTTGTTTTCTTGTCTGAGCAAGAAGGAGCTGTCTCGACTGCAATTAGTCCAAAACTCTGCAGCGAGAATTCTGACTCGTGTAAATAGGAGGACTCACATTTCCCCTATTTTAAAGGAGCTTCATTGTCTGCCAGTGTCCTATAGGATAAATTTTAAAATTTTGGTTTTAACTTTTAGAGCTTTGCATGGCCAGGCTCCCTCATACATCAGGGATATGATCCAGCCTTACTCCCCTGTGAGGGCTCTGAGGTCTGTGGATCAGAATCTACTGATGGTTCCACGCACGCGTTTTCGGACCAGAGGAGATCGATCCTTCCAGGCTGTTGCTCCTCGGCTCTGGAACGATCTTCCACTCTCTCTGCGTTCAGTTGAGTCTGTTGACGCTTTTAAAAGCCAACTTAAGACCTTCTTTTTTGTGCAAGCTTTTGGTTAGTGTTTCTGGGCTGCTGTGATTTTATGTTGTCTTGATCTTAATCACGGTCTCCACCTTTTTATATTTTTATATTTGTATTTTGTATATTTTGTATTTTAAGTCTTGTTGTGAAGCACCTTGTGGCTCTTGTCTGTGAACGGTGCTATATAAATACAAGCAATCACAGTCTTTAAACCCATCTCCTCAAGTGAAAAACCTGGGTGTCATTTTTGACTCTGAGCTGACTTTTATCCCACACATCAAGAACATCACAAAAATAGGTTTCTATCACCTAAAAAACAGAGCCAGAGTCCACCCTATTCTCTCTCAGGCCAATACGGAGACATTGATGCTTTTGTCACCAGCCGTATAGACTACTGTAATGCCCTGCTCTCTGGTCTTCCCAAAAAGAGTATTTCAGGTTTGCAATTATTACAAAATTCAGCAGCACGTGTCCTGACTAGGACCAGAGGGCGGGATCACATTACACCGGTCTTAAAATCTCTGCATTGGCTCCCTGTGAGTTTCAGGATAGATTTTAAAGTTCTTTTACTGGTTTTTAAATGTCTTAATGGTCTTGGGCCTTCTTATCTTTCAGAACTGCTTTCCCCTTACGAACCTTCACGGGCCCTGCGCTCCTCCGGCAGCAGCTCCTGGTCATTCCCAAAGTCAGGACACACACTCACGGAGAGGCGTCTTTTCAGTACTACGGCCCTCGTCTATGGAACTGCCTGCCGGAGGACCTCAGGGCCAAAGAGAACGTTCATGTTTTTAAGAGTGGCTCAAGACTCACCTGTTTATCTTGGCCTTTGATTGACTTCCGTCGTCTGTTTGCTTGTCTCTTGTTTGTTCTTTTGTTTGTTTGCTTGTATATCTGTTTGTTGTTTGTTCGTCTGCTTGTTTGTGTGTTTGCTTTTTTTTTTTTTTTTCCTGGCGGCACGGTGGCTGAGTGGCTAGCACTCATGCCTCACAGCAAGAAGGTTCCGGTTGCCCGGGCCTTTCTGTGTGGAGACTGCATGTTCTCCCCGTGTCTGGGTGGGTTTCCTCCGGGCACTCCGGTTTCCCCCACCAACCTAAACATGCGCCATAGGTAAAATCCTCCAGCTTAGGGCCTGACCAAAGCCTAAATAACAAAACAAAATCATGGGGATGGTCCCCGGGTCAAATATAGAAACAACTTCTCCTGTGCGAGATCAATAAAGGTGAATCTTCTAATCCTTGACCACTGTAATGAAAAGCGCCTTATAAATATTGTTTGATTGATTGATTGATTGATTGATTGATATAAATAAAATTTTACTTTACTTACTTTAAGTAAAGTGACACCTGGAATTCCCAGTGGTCTCCCATCCAAGTACTAACCAGGCCCTCCCTTGCTTAGCTTCTGAGAGCTGACGAGATCAGGTTTTGACAAGTAGGTATACCCACATTCTAGTCAAAGCCAAACACTCACAAGTCCTGCTTTAACTTAGAACTTTTAAATTCCAATCTTTAATATCAGTTGCCTCCTTTAATACTACTACTGTTTAAAATGAACTACTTCTGTTTTTCATGTTTTTTCCATGGTTTTTTTTTAAGTGAAATCAGGTACCGCACTATAAGGCGCACCTAAAAGCCTTCAATTTTCTCAAAAGCCGACAGCGCACCTTATAATCCGATGCACCTTATATATGGATCAATATTGGTTAATCATGGCTACCATAGTCAGCTACTACTGTAGCTTCTATTCTATGCGCCTTATAATGCGGTGCGCCTTATATATGAAAACTAGGGATGTCAACAATTAATCGACTTACGATTAATTGTCGATCAAGATGTTGGTCGAACAAAATGCATTAATTGTAATTAATCGCTAATCGCGGACACGTGAACCGCGTGGTCACGAAACAAGGCAACCGCGCACTGCGCTCACTCAACGGCACTCACTCACAACGGCGCTCACTCGTGCTCAGCAGCCCCGTACACCGCAATATGTAGAGAATAATTTCTCAGAGTCTATTGCAGACAGTTCTTCCCGCTGGTTATCAATTTGTGTTTTGGACTGCTGCTGAGATGCCCTACAGATACTTTCACCCAATCTGATAAACACACTTACATAAGCAGCCAGAAAACACAATGGAAAAAGCACTAAACACAAACTAATGGCTCTACATCATGCTGACATCGACAGCAGACTCTGCACTGTCATGGCACCTAAAATGGAAAAGTCAAAACTAAAAGCTATTGCAAAGAACAAGAGGTTAAAAACCAAACATTCCTGTCTATCTTCTCAACTACCTGTGTCCCCGGGCACTCCCATCCATCCAAATAAAATAAAAGTGAAGAATATGGTGTAGGCACTTTGGGAGTACAATAAAAATAAAACTGTTAAAAAAGATCCACAACTATCAGGTTTCATCACTTACAGGAAGAGTAAATAATATAGAATATCCTCCACAACAGTGGGCATGAAATGAGTCATTGACAAAATTGTGATGTTATACTTAAAGGTGCACTACGTAACATTTCTAGTGGAGGGTCTGCCGCCTGCTTGTCTACATGGAAATGTTTACTTGCTTTGTCTAGTATGTTCCACAGTATAGATTTAACTACCACTAGGGCAACAAGCATGTTACAGCACTACTCTGCATTACAATTCAGATCTGTGCAGAGTCTCCCCTATTCACAGAAGGAATGACTGTATTTTTGGGCAATAGAAACACCCGTAAAGAATAAATGCTATACTATGGATGTGTTTAATGTCATACCATGGAACATTCCAGTCAAAGCTATAACATTTCCGTGAAGACAAGCAGGTAGCGGACCCACCCACCCATCCATCCATTTTCTTCCGCTTACCCCGGTCACTTCCTCCAGCATCTTTGGGGGGACCCCAAGGCATTCCCAGGCCAGCCAGGAGACATAGTCCCTCCACCGTGTCCTGGGTCTTCCCCAGAGCCTCCTCCCAGTGGGACATGCCCTTAGGTGAGGGTAGGAACGTAGATTGACCAGTAAATCGAGAGCTTTACCTTTTGGCTCAGCTCCCTCTTCACCACAACGGTCCGGTACAGCGACCACATCACTGCCGACGCTGCACCGATCCTCCTGTCAATCTCACACTCCATCCTCCCTCAGTCATGAACAAGACCTCCTCCACCTGAGACAAGAACTCTCCACCCACCCGGAGAGGGCAAGCCACCTTTTTCCGGTTGAGAACTACGGCCTCGAATTTGGAGGAGCTGATCCTCATTCCAGCTACTTAACACAGCAAACCTCCCCGTTGGAGGTCCCAGTTCGATGAAGCCATCAGGACAACATCATCTGCAAACAGCAGAGATGAGATCCTGTGGTCCCCAAACTGGATCCCCTATGACCCCCAACTACGCCTAGAAATTCTGTCCATAAATACAATGAACAGAACCGGTGACAAAGGGCAGCCCTGGTGGAGTCCAACATGCACCGGAAACAGGTCTGTCTTACTACCGGCATTGCGAGCACAGCTCCTGCGCGGGTCATACAGGGACCGGACAGCCCTTAGCAAAGGGCCCCGAACCCCGTACTCCCAGAGCACTCCCCACAGGACCCCACGAGGGACACAGTCAAATGCCTTCTCCAGATCCACAAAGCACATGTGGACTAGTTGGGCAAACTCCCATGCACACTCGACCACCCAATGGAGAGTATAGAGCTGGTTCAGTGTTCCGCAGCCGGGACAAAAACCACACTGCTCCTCCTGAATCTGAGGTTTGAGGATCGGTCAAATTCTCCTCTCCAGCACCCTGGAATAGACCTTACCGGGGAGGCTGAGGAGTGTGATTCCCCAGTAGTTGGAACACACCCTCTGGTCCCCCTTCTTAAGCAGAGGGACCCTCCACCAGAAAAGTTATGCAGGAAACCTTTAATAGATGCAAATTATGACACAAGAAAAATTTAAACACAACTGTCAAGAATACAAGATACACATACAAAAATGTCTAGTCAATATGTTCTACCTTGGGTCTATATTGTATACCCTTCCTGCAATGTTTTGTTTTTGTTTATCCTTTAGCATCATCTCCCTGAAGTGGAAAAAGTGCTTAGAGGGGCATTTTAGCGATTTGAGATTAATAAATATGTACTGGCTTCAACTGCCAGTATAATAAAAGTATTCCATCCGGACACAGGTACAATGACAGTGGGTTTAAGGACAAAGCAGCCTCAGATGGAGTGGCAAATACAGGCAATACTGTAGTCCAAAATGTTACTGAAGGCATTAAATAGTCTCATTTTTCCATGGTGTGTGTTAAATGAGTGTTATTATTATTGTTATTATTATTATTATTTTGACATTTGGTATACTGAAGAAAGAGCCCCCAGAAACAACAGCTATTTGAAATGTTGTTGTGAAGTTGTACAAGAAATGCATGATTAAAATTTAATCATGCATTGCCATAACCTGTATGGATATTGATTGAGACTCTTAGTCATCAGGACTAACTGAATCACAACAAAAAAGTTTAGATGAAAATCTGAACAATGCAAGGTTTGAAAAATGGGGAGTATGTGGACGTTGACAGCCCAATGTTCCCACACCAAAATTATTTATTTCCCTATAGACAGTGCATATATACTCCCGACCATAACAAAATTCTTAAAAAACACAAATGTTCCAGCTCTAAACTTGAATTTTGCAGCTGTATACAGTTTTGGAGGAAATTAGGGATGGTACTTGTATTGGATATCAGCGCCTCTACTGAAAATCCAAATCCAAATATCGGTTCAGATATTCGGGTTGCTGCTATAAATAAGTGTAATAAGACCTTACTTGTTTTAGCTGGTCCACATTTTGCATTTACACAAGACTGTTCTGTAGTTACTTGGTAGATAAATAACAGCCACATAATACATTGGACCTTTTATTTTTGTTTCAGTCTCTGTACTGGTATCAGATAATATCGGGTATCCACAGATATGCTGTCTTATGCTGTATAGATACAGTGTACAGTTATATAAATATCTATTTTTCTTTTATAAAGAAGCATTTTATGGAGCTAAATTATTCCCTGATTGTGGGAAAGATGGACTGGAGTGGGTAGTGTTGTGTTTTAGTTTTAGTTTTTCCTCGAGTGATGCAGAAAAGAGGGAGCCACTGTCCGTGTTCATGTATGTTAGCTTACATACAACATACATAGCTAACATACATGAACATCACTCGAGGAAAAACTAAAACTAAAACACAACACTACCCACTCCAGTCCATCTTTCCCACAATCAGGGAATAATTTAGCTCCATAAAATGCTAAAGCAATAGTATAAGAAGTAAAAAAAAAAGCTGGATTGGCAAGAAATAATAGAGATGAACACATTATCAAGTGCACTTCAGTCGCCTTTAGTAGCTCTTTAAAAAATGTGGTTAGGACCGTTTAATTAGTTAAATGTATTATTTGGTTTGGTCTTTTCAGCCTTTTCAGAAGCTGAGTTATTATGATGAACAATAGTGCAAGTGCTTGACACAAACAAAAACATCAGCTATTATTCAATTCCCTCTGGTGGACTATCTTGACCTGATGAAAAAGAAATGAATAAATCTCACTCCATTAAATGTCATTAGCCCTGTTAACAAAAATCAAATTCTGCTAAAGTTCAGCATTGGTTTACAAATTGAATGTAATCGCCCAGAATGCAAATGTGCAAGGCCTTGTTGATAGTGTGAATGCAGTGGCAGTGAGTGAGACAATGAAGAAACTCAATTTGTGAATCTTTAAGCACTGTCATAATGGGTGACACTCCGACTTCACAGTTTTCATGCCACACTTGAAAGGGCTACAACGCCGGGGAATTGTTGATTGTCAAAGCTTTAAAACGGATGGCTTCATTTAACAAAGAAACTGGAGAGAGACAGGGGAAATGTAATTACGCAGCAGTGTGCAAGAGCAGCGTGGGTGTTTTACTGGTTTTCATAATTATCCCTTAAAGGAATGTTAAACTTTTACTTTTACAAAAGCTAACTCTTGCAAAGACACACAAGTATAAGAGGTCACCCTGCCCCAGGAGGGTGCAAAGAGCCGGAAAACAGTCACTCAGTTGTTCTGCTCATTGTGATTAGAACTGTGTAATTGAGCAGTTGGACAATGGAAACATAATACAGGATGTAATAAATTGAAGAATTGGAAATGGATAACAAATGTACTATTTTAGGGATATAGTCTATTTGTAAATCATGAAACAAATGAAAGCTCTAAAAGTTGTATGCTTGTGTTGTGTGACATCACAACATTAAACCCCCAATGAGCACACAGTCACAAGGAGGTCACAGTTATATAGTGAAATGTGCCGTTTAATGGTCAGATTGCAGATTTGTTGACTTGGTTTATTGTTAATGGCTCTGTAATTACTGGGCCTATCCACATGAAACAAAAACTAGGACAAAGTATGGTGTTTTCTCTGTCAGCAAAAAACAAAAGTAAGCCCGTCACGCTAACAAATTTTGAAAGCGAAGGAGAAATTCAATTCTGTCGATTGGACAAATGTTTTTTCTAGTTGATAGATTTGAATATCCTACCTGGACGACTGAAAGATTACACAAACAAATTTCGAAGCACGAGATATTGCAATAAACGATGATACTGAATATACTTTGTTTCACAAAGCAGGACAATTTTTGAAATAGACAGTCATATTAAAAGGCCTGAGCTGCAACAAATGAATGTCAGAATGAACAAATAATCATCCACAGAAGTTACTTATTCTACTCTCTACAACTCAAATCTTAGATAAAAGAAGAAATTTGTCAACCGGACAAAGTTTGTTTGGTCGAAAACGTTTCGCCGCTCATCCGAGAGGCTTCGTCAGCTCTAATAAGAATGCTGGTAAGACACTTGCTTATATCTTGCTGCAGGGAGGAGCTAACTAGCTAACTACTTTCCGAAACTATCTCATTGGTTTCGGTCTTTTGTTTCTCTGGTGTCTAGATTAGCATACCTATTCATCCCTACAACAACTGTTTTTCACACCTCTGGCCCTGACCTGGCTAGCCCTATTGTTCCCCTGTTTGCTTGATCTAGGCTTAAGAATGGAATTATAGATGGGAGACAAATTATGTCTGACTCCACCATTTCTGTTCAGAGAAGGATTCTCTTTTTTGACAAAAATAGCCTGAACAGAAATGGTGGAGTCAGACATAATTTGTCTCCCATCTATAATTCCATTCTTAAGCCTAGATCAAGCAAACAGGGGAACAATAGGGCTAGCCAGGTCAGGGCCAGAGGTGTGAAAAACAGTCGTTGTAGGGATGAATAGGTATGCTAATCTAGACGCCAGAGAAACAAAAGACTGAAACCAATGGGATAGTTTCGGAAAGTAGTTAGCTAGTTAGCTCCTCCCTGCAGCAAGATACAGGGAGTCCTCGGGTTACGACGTAGATCCGTTCTTAAGACGCGTCGTAACCCGAATTTCGTCGTAAACCGGATTTTGCCTTTGATCTTCCAACCAAAGCACCAATAACCTTTCCATCTCAATAATTAGACCACTACGCTGCTTGGTTATCACTGCCGCTTTCATAGGAGCAGATCAGAGCCCACATCAGGTACTTCCGCCCACATTGGGCACGCACACGAGGCTGTCTTCTTCTCCCTACAACCACAACAGAGCGTATTCTTCCGCCGTGCGCCGCGCGCCGTTCGTGTTTGTTTACATCTCTTACCACGCTAAACCGCGTAAGACGGAATGACGCGTAATATATACATATTTTTTTTAATGGGGGCGCGTTCGCAACCACGAAACGTCGTAACCCGAGACCGTCGTAACCCGAGGACCCCCTGTATAAGCAGGTGTCTTACCAGTATTCTTATTAGAGCTGACGAAGCCTCTCGGATGAGCGGCGAAACGTTTTCGACCAAACAAACTTTGTCCAGTTGACAAATTGAATTTCTTCTTTTATCATGGATTCTACCTGGACGACTGAGGGACTCTTCACGCAACTCAAATCTTACATTATTACATAAAATGACAAACATCTCCCCACAACTACAAAGAAAAAGTACCCATGACTGTACCGACTGAAATGACTGAAATGTCATCAACTTCTACATGAACACAACTAAGTAATACAATTCTTGTGTAAAACTGACACCTTAACCATTCAGTACGTCATAACAGGTTCTGTATAATTATGAAAAGCACACTAAAGTAAAGGTAAACTAAAAGGAAAGCAAATGGGAGTCTTTCAAGTGTGGAGTATTTATTTCTCATGTTTTAGGCACATTTGCATAAAGATGTCTGCATTCTGACAGGCCTGCATATGTATCTCCAAAGAGACTGTGGTAAAGGTCACCTGCAGAGCGGAGATACTTTGCAGGTGCATAATTTGTCTGTAAATATGGCATATTTTTGTCAGTGTCACTCTGTCATTCTGTTTCCCTACACGATGTGGGTATATTACACTGGAGAGCCAATTAGCGTGTCTCACTTTGACAAGCGCTCATCAACAGCAGCATGCTTAGACATGTTAATAGTGGTCTAGAGTGACCAAGGAGGCTCATTACTGCACGAGCACGCAAGTCACACTCAGGGAGCCACCCATTTCCCTGTCACCACCTCTGCGCTGCATCTCTCTGCTCTGACACTTTGCATCCCAATGAAGACTACTACTGACAAAGTATGAGATCTAAAACTAGGAAAATTAGGGTGTGAAGAGTTGTGTGAATATCAAAGTATTTACTGCAGTGTTTCTCATTAATAGAAGAGACTATGATGGCCCCCCCATAGCCTAAAATTCTCCCCCATAGTCTAAAAAAGAATATGGACTAGATATTGGTATAACTATTGAAGATAGACTTGTATTTCTCACTTTAAATTTTAAATTTAATTTTTTTTTTAACTCTGAAAAAACATGTTTGAATTATTTCTATTCTGAACATTAGTTGCTGAAATCTTGTGTTTAAAATTCAAAATAAAAAATTCACCTTTTAAATATTCAGCGCAAATATTTTTAAACCCTTGAATTCAACAGTAAAAATTCAGAGTGTAAAATTCACAGTGAAAAAAATTCACAGCAAAGATCCAAGATGCCAAGGCTGAAGCAATCGATCCAAAGTGATTAGTGATTGGATTAGTTTCAACTTTATTGTCATTACACATGTATAAATACAGGTAACAAAATGAAGTTTAGTATCTAATCAGAAGTGCAAGGAGCAACAAGAGCGATATATACAGTACAATACAGTATAGGCCTAAAAATGAGAAATTCAGCAGTATGTCAAATTCAAAATCTGATGGAACTAATTATCTTCCATATATAACAAAATGTCACTTTGTTGCTCCTTGTATTATCATTCACATAACTCCACTTAGTTAGTGATTAATATTCATTCATTCATTCATTAATTTTCTTCCGCTTTTCCATTTTCTGGGTCGCGGGGGCAGCAGTCCAAGCAGTGTTCTGCTGCCCCGAACACAATGCACCAGCCCCCATGAATCCTTCCACAGGAGGACGGCTCACGTCACAACGGGCCTTGATGTATCTTCTGCCATGGAGGCTACCAATGTCCACAGACACTGGGGGCGAGGTGAGGTTAAGTGTCTTGCCCAAGGACACAACGGGAGCGCTCATCTGTGGGAGCTGCGGTCAACCGTCAAGAGCGGGATTCGAACCCCTGGATCACGAGGCATATGCTCTACCAACTGAGCTACTGCCGCCCCCAGTTATGTAACAGTTATAGCCAAATTATCCATGTTGGCTATAACTGTTACATAGTGATTAATATGTGATCCATAAACTAAAAGTAAAGTGTCACCTCACAAAAAATTTAAGAGAGGTGAGACTGGATTGGCTAGAGCATTGTGTTTAAAAGTGAACTCATGCCTGAATTCATGTCTATTTGACAGGAGAAGCCCCTATATAGTGTAGTTTGCACATTCTTTTACTTCTAAGGTAGGATTATATAGGTCTAAAAGTGCAGTACAGCCTCTGAAACGCAAAATGCACGCATAAAAAAATAAAATGCTTATAACTTTGGAATAGAAGCAGATAGAACCAAAATTCCAAATGTATTTTGTACAGGTTTAGAAGCCCTACTTGCACAGCAAAAGTTGAGGTGATACCTCTTGTAGTTTTTTTCACAATTTCACTTTTTAATTTTTCACTACCCATTGGAAATGCATTAATGTATGCACTCTTGAAGCATACTTTTGAACAACTAATATACCTGCATCTGTATGTATGTCCCTATATTTTCTAACTAGTAGAAGGGCAGTTTCCATTGCTTCTTAAGTATTCCTAACAACACTGAGGGTGGAGATATAGAGCATACAAATGAATTAAATACCATGTGGGAGACAATCTACAAATCACGGACACAATTATCCACAGCCACTTGGACAGACAACAGGATTGTGGGGAAAAGTAACAGAACCATATCGACTTCTTACACCTGCTAAGCTCACGTCAAACTCCACTTTATCTTAAGACGAGTGATGAATAATTGAAAAGTACTGTATAGTATATCAACTATTCCCTTGTACAAAACAACCGATTTTGTAAGCCTGTCATAAAAATTACTATATAGATTGTTCAATATATGAACGCTGGAACTATATATTTTCAGTATTTATCGTGTGCACATTTTCTTTGCACTACTGGAATTTTATTTATTTATTTATTGCTATTTATTTATTTAAGCCATAAAAAGTTGAATAAATCACTTCTATGACTCATTATAGGTACAAAGAAAGTACTAAAGTGTTTCGTTCTGCTGTTTATTTATTACAGCTCATGATTTTTAAAAAATATTGTAGATTTGTGCTATTTGACATCAACCTGCCGAGGAAAAAAAATGGAAATTATCCATGTTGGCTATAACTGTTACATAATTTACAAAGAACCTTGAACCTTGATATTTGCATTTTAAATATTCATTAACATTGCTGTGCCTTTACAAATAAATTAAAATAAGAAATATTTAGAACAGTTTTGTGGGCATAATTCTGCTTGTTCTGCTGGTTATTGTGTCAGTGGCATAAATTAGTTTCAGTATTATTGTTATTTGTTATTCCAAATGTGTTATTCTGACAGGCCTAGGATTTAGAAAAATTATATTAATACAAGTCAAGTCTTACGTGCCCAAAAAAAGAGTAGCTTGTATCATTTTTCTGATCTTTCATGACTGTACACAGCTCCACACACAAACCACCCCACACCTGCTCAGCATGTCGACTCTGATTAAGCTTGCACTCAGCTAGTAGAAAAGTGTTCTTGAGTGCAGGAAGAGGAGGGAAAGAAACAACTTGTGTCCAGCAATAAATAGCAGCAGTGAGGCCCTTCGGATCTCTGGCCTTCCTCGACCTCAAGCACATGCTGGCTGGTGGGCAGAGGGTACTGCGGGGTGGGCCAACATCATCATCATCAACAATGGAACGCTCCAATGCCAGGGTCTACTGTTACAGATGCATGTGTACGCATCGTTAATGTCCAATCAGAAGAGTCAGCGAGAGGGGCAAAGGGATATTGATGGAGGTTAGACTGCATTGGTTCACTGGACATGTATGAAAATAAATATGGTGTCACACGTTGCATTCATTAATATTCACCGACAACCCCAGTACTAAGCCAGACAATCTATTAACCAGAGTCAGCACTGGTTAAGCACCTCCTTATGCTCGGAGTAACCAGTACTCGAGTTGAGGGGGGATGGGGGGGGGGTGGCATCAGCCCTGTGGGAAAAAATAGTCAAAATCATCCCTCTTCTAAAACGGGCATCCCTTCTTCCATCCCTTATGGCATTTTATCAATCAGGCATGAAAATCCCTAAACTTTTGGCGAATTTCGCTGTTTTTAAGTCAAAATGGCCAGTGCGCTCCAGCTTCGAATCATGTTGCAGCATAATTACGCACCGATACGCGCTCCCGCCAATCATGACGATTGCCGCTGTTGTGTTTGCGCCTGTTCGCCGATCAGCTGTGAGCCTGATATTTACGCGGCATTTCCAAGAGAAGAAGAATCCTTAACTTGCTACGTTAATGCTACGTAACAAGGAACTCTCGCCTCGGGACACAGGATACGTTCGGGATTATGTCCTTTTCTCCGGAGCTCCGGATTATTAAAGACAACACGGCAAACTGTTAGAATGGATCTGACCGCATTCTTATGGGTGAGTCATATTACCAGATTATTTCTGCATCTATTTCGGCACTAAACCAGGACTAAACCAAGACTAAACCAGGTCTAAACCAGGACTAAACCAAGACTAAACCAGATTTAAACCAGGACTAAACCAAGACTAAACCAGGTCTAAACCAGGACTAAACCAGGTCCAAACCAGGACTAAGCCAAGACTAAACCAGATCTAAACCAGGTCTAAACCAGGACTAAACCAGGACTAAACCGGGACTAAACCAAAACTAAACCAGGTCCAAACCAGGACTAAGCCAAGACTAAACCAGATCTAAACCAGGTCTAAACCAGGACTAAACCAGGACTAAACCGGGACTAAACCAAAACTAAACCAGGTCCAAACCAAGACTAAGCCAGGACTAAACCAGGTCTAAACCAGGTCTAAACCAGGTCTAAACCAGGTCTAAACCAGGACTAAGCCAGGACTAAACTGGGACTAAACCAGGACTAAACCAAGACTAAACCAGGACTAAGGTGTGTGTGTGTGTGTGTGTGTGTGATCACATATATCCTGTGTATTATTGAATTATTGAATGATTATATGAACTTTTTGTTATAAAAGCATTTCCATTTTAACAAAGTACCTTCTAATTCTGCCCTGCCCTGAAACACCACAGTGATGTCAGTGAAAAATTTCACCATCCCCCCTGGTTTCATTTTACAATTCGACTACTGGGAGTAACCCCTTTTGGAGCACTGACTTCTACACTGTTCTCTTTTGACCATGTGAGGTATAAAGAAAGCCATATGATACAACTGTTGTCTGCAAAGTTGCCAAGTCTATTAGGTCATTTTTTTTGGTTGGAAAGAGTTTGCCAAAGCAACATAGTTAGTTAACATCAAATGAATTCAACGAGGCTCCTGGCACACACTGCTGTCTGGGGCAGCCAAAAAATGGAGTACTCATGTGCGAAGAGCAGCTGAGACTAGAGACAAAGAATAAGTGTCGCTTTGATCACTAGCCAGAAATTCTTTAATTAATGCAAACAACACAAAGCAGAGTCTTGTTTAGTTTGGACTGAACTGTGTTTACTGTCTCATAAATGAGGCGACGGTCATATTTAAACACATTATTTCCCCTACAGTTGTTCGGTAAAAAAAAACACACACACACACACATCCATCAAGTCACTTCTGTGAGGCTCTCTTCAAGGACTTTCTACCTGCAGCTGCTGAGCCCACAATGCCACAGGGCTCTGAGCTGTGGTCAAAAAAAAAATAAAAAAATCAATACTTAGAAACAACTAATAATAATGCATTACTGTTATATAGTGCCCCCAGTTGCTCATAGTTGGTTTACAATTTCATGCATTATTCATTCAATCCATACACCACATTCACGCAAACGCATAACTAGGACAGGGCTATATGACCTATTTTTTATCGTGATACAAAAGAAAAGATTGTTAATAATTATATAGTCATAGTCATAGTCATAGTTTGCTTTATTGTCGAAAAACAATCATGTACATGTACATAGAGTGAATTCGAAATTTCGTTTCCCCACTAACCAGGCAGAATACCCAATAGAGTGGGTAGGGGAGGGGCCGCTGCGCATGCGCGCGCCGCCGACTGGGAGATGCAGAGTAGAAAAGATGCAATACACTCAGTGACAATTTAACAACATGTAATGACAGAAAAACAATTGGAGATATAACGTATGGTGATCTTTTTCGTTGGCAACAGAAGGAAGGGTGTGGGGGGGGGTCAGATTGGAAATCAATGAAATTGATTGAACCGAAAGCAGAGATCAGACCTTTACTAAAGACAGGGAACATTTCTACTCAATCATGTTAGTGTGTCAGTGTCAGTGTGATAGTGGGTGCCATGTTTATGTAGAGTCCAGATAACAAACCACATCTGTGGCCTTGGAAGTGTTCTTGCAGGGAGGCGAAGTCAAAACACAGATAACTATTGGAGCCACAGATTTTCACAGGAGAGACATAATTATTAGACATAAATTATCCAAAGGGATTAATTTAGCCTGATGAAATACATTTTTAGAGACCCAGGTGAACAATTTAGATTGAGCTTGGGTTTTTGCCAGACCCCCCATCTTCATATCGCCATGAAGATTCATGAGAGATCTCATTAGTTCCTCTTGGCGCACAGACTGCGCTGCGTTGGCTTTACACAGTTCTGTCACCATGCCCGTGATGATATCCAAACGTCGAGATGTTTCCTTCGGTTGAAAACCTTCCAAAAGGTCCTCAACCTGTCCCACTTTCTGATGTAATCCTTTCACGAGATCCCCTACGGCTTCACAATGGCTCGAAATTGCTGCAGACAGCTTGGGGGACTCTTTACTAGCTGCCAGCTTACAAATTTTGCGATAGATCATGGACAATCCCAGGCCAATTAACAGATGTCCAGCTATCAGAAATCCGAATACGTAAATATCTTCCACATCCTCCAGGTACATTGGTGCCAAACTTGCCACGCACGATACGAGTCCCTCGCATATCCAGCAGCAAAAGTACCATCCGGACACACCGCTTCTCCCGGAGCGGCACTCCTCCGTGACAAAAGAGTATCAATCGTGCAGAGGGTCCAGCTGATCACATCCATATTTTAGGAATTTGGAAAATCTGCTCCAAAAGCGAGAAAATGACGAAAAACAAGAGAGGCACGCAGACAACAGGAGCAATAGATAAGAGAGGAAAGAGAGACACGTCTGCTCGCTCTCACGGTCAGAACAGAAGTAATTGATGAGATGGCAGAAAAATACTTAATTCTAGTTTCCTTATCCATCCTTTCTCTATTGTTGTTGTGCCTCTACTGTGGGCATAAGTGGTACAAATTGCTACAATTTCAATCTGACCTTCCTTGCAACTTAGAGGAAAATCAGCTGCAGTACATGTGTAACATCACAATATTCAAATTACTCCCAAAGCAAATGACAATACATCATGAACGATGACCCATCCCTGCAGACAACATTGGTACATAAAGAGATGGGTGAAGTGTCTTGCTTAAAGACAAAGATTAAAACATTTAGTCAGAGCTGGGATGTTTGGGTTTATGACCGCTGATCTGATATAGTGACAAGCATTTTACAATGATTGAAATTGGAAAATTATTATCTTCGCTTCAATCTAATAATTTTTCCACATGTTACATGCTTAAATATTCTGCTGGGTGTGCAGGAAGTGGAACAGAGTTTTCCAGGGCTCTGACAGATCATAATTTCGGGGTGTGTTGTGCAGTTGGGTTGATTCATCACTAGAGAATTTCATGAGCATCTGCATTTTGTGATGCGACGTGGACACGGGGAGTCTGGCAGGTGCACACAGCCACGACAAGTGACTAATGATTCTGATCTGTGAGAAGATTGGAGTAAACATGCGTGCACTATTCGCAACAATATGGCCTCATCATTCAATTTGTGACATCTTTGTCTTAGTTAATTTAATAGCATTTAGGGATGGAGTTGATATAAATGTAATATAAAGGTGTTAATTGAGTCATTGAGCCTTTATGTACTATATACCAACCATACAGCATAGTACATAAGAACCTCAGAAAACAATGGAAAAGCAAGTCCAGTTCTAGTTCAGTTCAACAATATTAAAACCAAAATACCTTTAACATTTCTATTATTTATCATGTGTTTTGAGGGAGTAAAGTTTATTCTTGGTGTATCCTCAAATTCAAGAGCCAAAAGACCCCACAGTCATGGCAGCGTCCAAAGCAGACAGTCCCTACTGACGTTTTGCTTTGGTTTTAAAGGTTATCTGGTAGTGGCCAGTCTGGGGCCCGTGGCAGTGCAGGGACCATGCCAGCCGGCCACAGGAGTGAGCAGTGTCGATAAGCACAGAGAGGCAATGGAGAGGGAGGTGGGGACAGGGTGGGGCTGAGCTGGAAGAGAGATATGGCAGTCCATTGTGGCCCAGGATCGACCTTCATTCATAATGTACACCAATGGAGCATCTTGGCTTGAGAACTAAAAAGACAGTTCCACATTACTGCACCTTTTGAAACCATTCTGTGACTCAGAAATACTACATAAAAGAGTGCAGAACAATAAAAATCCAGAGAGAAGCAGAATATAGGTTTATGTACTGCTGTGGAGGGAAGCAGTGAATATAAACTAGTCATCAGGTTGCACTTCTGAGAGGTGGACATAAACTTGGCCTTAAAACGCATTTTTAAAGCTCGCCTGCAGGGATTAAAGATTAGGGGTATCATCTGCTTTACAAAATACAGAGAGAGAAGGACACACCAGCCAATCCCAGCACTTACTAGCTCAGTTTCACTGCGTGTGTGCTCTGGCATCAATAACTAATAGGTGGAACATTAGGGAGGAATGGTGGCTATGACTTGAGGGGTTATATTAGTCTGCTGTAGAGCATCTCCTTATCTCTTTGTAGGACAAGAGAGGGGAAGGCAGGATGTGCTGTCCCCTCTGCGACTTTCTACCTCCATTAAGTGCCCTGACAGAATAATTCCAGAGCTAACAAAAGAGCAGAGAAACAGTGAAAACGTATGCAGCCTGCTGAGCGGATCATGAGCATACACTCACCCTCTCACTCTCTGTCTAAATACTAATGTGTACTGGCACACGAAAGCTTCTGCAACCTCACTATATGGTGACACACACCTGTTATCGACATTACACTGAAATATTCTGATGACTGCATAGATATTTTACAAGATTACAATGTGTAGTACTGCAGCCCACACAACAGCTGATGTTCATGCTTTTTTTTTTTTGCTACCGGTATTTGCTACAGGTATATGTGATGTTTTAGTCATTGTTTTTATTGTCTTGTTTATCAGATGTTTAATGTTCACTGTGGGCCTAGGGGGCGCAGCAATTTCAAATCCTGTGTGTGCGACCTGTACATATGGTTTTTGACAATAAAGCTGACTTTGAACTTTGAACTTTTAAGTAACACGTAACTTAAGGTATTCAGTTTAGAAGTAGTTACTTTTTTCAAATCAATAACAAATAAGTTATAGTTGAGACCCATTTGGTCAACAAGATAATTTAATGAGTAACTTTAAAAAGTGATGCTACACCATCATTGCTTAGCAGACCACTGACCAGGTGTCAATCAATTTATTTTCTACTCAGAGGACATGAACATAAGCTCATTGGGCTCAAATTGTAAAAGTTACCATCAAAAAGCCTGTTTTAAATGATTATATAAGAAACATGAACAAGAGAAGATTGTTGGATAAAACACAACAATACAACAACAGCAGTAATTTTGGCCACTGCTTTGTATGCAACACTAAAAACACAGCTTTTCTCTGTTTGGGATGGGAATATGCATAATTATCATAGTAACTAATGATGATTCATGAATGTTTTTTATGGGCGCATTGAAGCACAGAAATTGTATAGTTATTAGACAGGGGAGTAGCCGATGTTCACTCAAGGGGCACAATATCTGAAAAGGCTGAGACAACAGCAAACTAACGCATGTCTACATGTGTGTGCCCACACAGATTGTGTAACTTTGTGTTACTAATATCTGAAACACCATAAATATCATTAATCAGTGTGACTAAGATTGGTGACCAGAAAGCAGCTGTACTTTCTCATGGTAATTAAATCAATGTACAGGGCAGCACTGGCTGCCTGTGCTCTCTTCTTGGAGACAGGATGTTTCAGGTACAGAAGAAGAAAAGGATTTAAGTCAAGGCACACAGCATTAGAAAGAATTGGAGAGAAGAGGACTGAAATTAGAGACAAAGGTGACACATGTCCTTTGTTTTGGTATTCTTTCAAAATCACCTGAGCCACATCTGCACTCACGGTCCCAGTGGAAAGCTTCTATTCAGTGGAGTTTAGATTGTATAACCTCTGCACTCACAGTCTCACAGAGCAGAACACCGCTCACAAAGGAGAGAAAACATGACAGAAAGGAAAGCTCCAGGGCTGATGTTTGAAAAAGAAATCTTTCACCAACAGAGTTTTGCAAAGACACGCTGTACCTGGCATACGGAATCTTGAAACAAAATGCAACCATACAGTCTTCTGTATTAACAGTCTCTGAGTAAACACATCTTTCTGTTTTGGAAGGACACCGGACATAAATGTGGGCTTGGTGATCTCTGAATGTGCACATGAACTACACACCATACTCTGAAAAATGTTCAGACAGCCTTCCCATATTGACTAAATGAAAATGGTACAAATTAACTACATGCATACAAATACATAAGGATAGCAACACAATGGCCCTACATAGAATTGCTGTTAAAAATATCAGGCACAATGTTTATTAAAACATAAATTAATTAAAATCTCTTGAAATGCCACAATAGCCAATAAAAAAATAGCAAAATGATGCTGTAATTTTACCCTTGTAAGAAAGATTACAGCATAATTTTGCTGCTTCTTACAAGGGAATAAAGTGAAATGTCTGCACTTTTATAGATAACCTTACAACTCTCACATTTATCTCACACAAAACTGAACTAAAGACACGTTTTAGCACATCTCTCAGTCCTAATATGGTCTGAATATCATATCAATATTGCCTATCCCAATCTTAAAATTTCCTCTCACCTACAATAAGTGAACTACTTCTGTTATCATCTGTGCTAGCTCCATGATACCCAATGTGTCTATCCTCCTCTTTGGCTAGTTCCACACAATTGTACTTAGTGTTATTTAGATTAAAAACTACCACGCTGCCATCACATGTTCAAGAGCGTTAGATGAAGAAGGTATGGAAAATTGCAAAGAGGACAGGCATACAAGTCGGCAGATTTTGATTTGTGCTTGGTTCGGCGCAGAAGGCATACTGAAGATACAAAGTCAGGCCACTAAAACTTTTTCTCACAGATAAAGTGTCATGGTAATAGCTCATAAAGGGAAAGTAAATAAATTAGGAGGCAGAGAGTTTTATGACCACAGTGGATAGAGTCACAGCGAACAGCAGCAAATCTGCACTGTGCTGGAACTCAAATCAGAACTTCACATATGGAGGGCAGTCTGGCAATATTTCTTTGCTTTTGAATTAAAAAATAGAATAAAACAGATTGGAAAACTCATTAGGATAAAACTTATGTGAGCAAATACAACTGTGTTTACAGCGGATGCTATAACAAAGTACAAGATTGTACTGTAAAGTCACTGTGCAATTCTATTCTATTCTATTGGATTTGGTACTTAGAGACAGCTTTTAGTATTAATAAAATATTTTGTTTACTAAAGGTAAATAAAATATACTGTAATGTAAATAATATGAAAAAGCATGGCCAAAGGTTTGACTGGTATTTTGACTGGTGTATAACAAGTACCAGCAACGCCAAACGTTACCTTCTCACTGGTGTTCTTATTTGTACACAGTAATTATACTAAGTACTCAAAATAAATCCAGCAATGATTTATTGATTTTTAAATGCTGGCTATAATCCTTCTAAAAATGACAGATTAAAATGTCACTCCTAAACTGGTCTCAATAAATGGGGTAATTAAATCTGTTAAGAGGAGTGGTGTGGACAGAATGATGATTACACGCCGTACAGTAAATTGGGCTGTGTGTGTTTTTTAATCAACCAGCAGATAATAAATATAATAATTACAATACAGGGGGTCCTCGGGTTACGACGGTGTCGGGTTACGACGGTGTCGGGTTACGACGTTTCGTGGTTACGAACGCGCCCCCATTAAAAAAAATATGTATATATTACGCGTCATTCCGTCTTACGCGGTTTAGCGTGGTAAGAGATGTAAACAAACGCGAACGGCGCGCGGCGCACGGCGCAAGAATACGCTCTGTTGTGGTTGTAGGGAGAAGAAGACAGCCTCGTGTGCGTGCCCAATGTGGGCGGAAGTACCTGATGTGGGCTCTGATCTGCTCCTATGAAAGCGGCAGTGATAACCAAGCAGCGTAGTGGTCTAATTATTGAGATGGAAAGGTTATTGGTGCTTTGGTTGGAAGATCAAAGGCAAAATCCGGTTTACGACGAAATTCAGGTTACGACGCGTCTTAAGAACGGATCAACGTCGTAACCCGAGGACCCCCTGTACATGTGTTTTTTTTTTCTGTAATGCAGCATTTGAGGGAAAAAAATGTTTTTGAGATATAGATAGATGGCGAAGACAACACAAGGGAAATATGCTTAATGTTTTCAATTGAGCACTGCCAAGAGAGACTCCATGCAAGGATCCAAGCATAGAGTATTTTACTGGGCTATTGGCAGGCAGCACAGTGCACTCAGCCAATGATCAAGAGACCAAGCTCCATCATAAACTACTATAGAAGTAGCTTCTATAGAGAGCCTCACTCTGCTCTACAGTACTGTGCAGGGAGTATGTGCATGTGCTGTAAGGGCTTGGGGGACAGAGCCATATGCTTGGTGGCTGTTTGAGAATGAATGTTGCGAGTACCTCGACCACCAAGCATGGTCATGGGCTACAGGTCATGGGCTAAATGGCTGTTTATTATATCCCCGGAATTAAGCCCCATGTCCAATGTGCACTTGAGCACTGTTAGTCTGCTGATGTCAGCTCATTAGTGTTCCCTGCCTCTGCAAGGTCATCAATTCATGAGTATTGTTCCCATATTTTATAGGATGTAGACTGGGACACTTGCATCTTTTACTTTTTACTCAAGACTGGGTTAGTGTTGGTTAAGACCTGCATATATATATATATATATATATATATATATATATATATATATATATATATATATATATATATATATATATATATATATATATATATATATATGGGTGTCATTCAGAAGTTGCCGATACAATACATGCCTCGATACATAACGCACGATTAGATACATATCTCAGTACAGTGATACAGTGATATAGTGATATAGTAAAAAATAATAAAGCTAAATCATGGCTGTGATATTAAAAGTCTTTGTTAAACCACTTCTTGTGCAAAGTTAATATGAAACACACCCATTTTAACCATCAAATTTGTGGAAAAAAAAAAAAACACACACACACAAAAAAAAACCCACAAAGCTGAGCTAGAAGAGTTCAGAAATTAATATTCTAAAGTGTAAAGATTAGTATTATGTTGTTTTAAAATGAATTTGATCTTGTTTCTTTGCATTGTTGAGGTCTGAAAACATGTACCTTTTTTGTTATTTTGACCATTTGTCATTTTCTGCAAATAAATGCTCTAAACCAGGGGTCGGCAACCTTTACCACTCAAAGAGCCATTTGGACCCGTTTCACACAGTAAAGAAAACACTGGGAGCCCCAAAACCCTTTTGAAATTTAAAATGAAATAACACTGCATATAATGTTTTTTTTTTTTTTTTGCCTTTGTGCCATAGAATTACATTTTGAAAATGAACGAACTAAAATAAAATACATTTTAATTAAATACAGTGGTCCCTCGCTATATTGCAGTTCACCTTTCGCAGCCTCCCTGTTTCGCTGTTTTTTATAGTGTATCAGCGCGCATTGTGTTCTGCATCCTGATTGGCTAAGGGGCTGTAGACCTTTGTCTTTGTCAGTCATTCTCCTCCGTGCTGTGTCTCCTGTACAGTACAGAAGGCGTTCAGTTTGCCAAATTTATTTAAATGTTCGATTACGAGCAGTGTGACTCTGAAGCAGTGACGGACTGAGCGGTCTGGCATTTGGTCACATGCTAGAAGGGCCGCGGCCGTGCGTCTCACCTGGGGCCGGTCGCGGCGGTCATGCTACTCTATCACGGATTTAACCACGATGAGCAGGTGCACGTGTCCGCACACACACTTCTTCGGGTGGGTAATGCGCATTGGGAAGTAGCGGCAGTGTTTCCGCAGAACAAACTGGTGGAACCTGGAGTCCACGGAGTGGAACCAGTCCTGAGAGCGCACGGAAGCGTTCTCACTACAGTTCTGTGTTTGAATGAGAAGCAGTCCGAGCCGCACCAGGCTCCGCGTTCAGCCGGGGGGGACACGTTACGCACAGACGGAGACACCGGGACCGGAGTCGGTGCGTCTCAGAGGAGACGTGGCACTGGGACTGAGGCACAGGACGTGCCCGGGGGACGGCGCGTCTGCTCCGGCCTCCGCTCGGACCGTGCGCCCGGAGCAGGGGGAGTTTTTTTCGCTGAAAACGCGCGGAGCCTGCATGAACTAAGCCACACAGACCGATTTTCTGGGCACAAAAAAAATAAAAAATAAAAATAGAAATGCCGTGAGAAATGCCATGTGTGGCGTGTGAGCGTGTGAACACGTCGAATTGCGTGTATCACACTATCAATGCGTGAGACTTGAGAGCCCTGCTGTATGTTTGCAAGTTTTCTCCCCAACAAAACCCGCAACAGCGCAGCGGCGCCAGGCGCCTCGGTCAGAGGCACTGTGAAATACATGCATATTTATACACGCAATATAAAGCTGACCAATGTACTGAGCTGCATCAGAGGGATCAAAGAATCGCATGCGGCTCCGGAGGCGCGGGTTTCCGACCCCTGCTCTAGTCTAAACGATATTTTATTTGGAATTTGGGGGAAATGTTGTCAGTAGTTTATAGATTCAAACAAAAATGTTCCTTTTGCTCAAACACATGTGATAGAGTGGTTAGGGGAAGGGCAGCTGCACTTGCGCGCGCCGCCGACTGGGGGATGCAGAGTGGAAAAGATGGAATACAATCAATGACAATTATACACAACATGTAATGTCAGAAAACAATTGGATAGGTAACATACGGTGTTTTTTTCTTTGTCGTCAAGGAGGAAGGGTGTAGGGCAAGGGAGCAGATCAGAAATCAATTAAATTGAAAACTGAAGTAGAAGCAGACATCCTAAAAATAGACAGGGCAGTATTACTTAATACATGTGTGTGAGCCAAATGGAATGTCTTGTTTTGTTTTTTAGAGTGCTGTGAGATAAGGCCGCCGCAGCTGTCGGCCTTGGACATGTTTGTGCAAAAGATGCTGTCAAAACAAAGAGTCCAGTTCAGATCACAGATTACAAAAGGGGAATTTAACATAATCAATAAATTTTAGAACCCAGGCGAACAGACAATTTGCCAGAACCCTGGTTTCTGTCAGGTCCCCACTTCCTGCAGGTCTGTGCAACTTGCAATCCTCCCCCTGGCACATATGATAATGAATACGGACTGAGCCGCTGTTCCCCCCAGTTCCAAATCCATTTATCAGCGATGTTATCTAGCACCAGGAGGATCCCACAGATGGATGAAACAGTTCATCTGTGTTTTTCTTCTGATGTTGCCTGAGCTCGTGCGGGAGATTGAGCGTTACCGACTAGATATAGTCGGCCTCACCTCCACGCACAGCTTGGGCTCTGGAACACAACTAGGGGGGCTGGACCCTCTATTTCTCTGGCGTTGCCTGCAGGGAACGGCGGTGGGCCAGTGTGGCCCCGCTCATTGCCCCACAGCTCAGCCGCCAAGTGTTGGAGTTCACCCCGGTGAACGAGAGGGTCGTGTCCCTGCGCCTTCGGTTCGGGGACAGGTCTCTCACTGTTGTGTCGGCCTACGGGCTGAACAGCAGTGCAGAGCACCCGGCCTTCTTGGAGTGCCTGGGAGGGGTACTGGATAGTGCACCGACCGGGGGCTCCGTTGTTCTCCTGGAAGACTTCAACGCCCACATGGGCAATGACAGTGACACCTGGAGAGGGGTGGCTGGGAGGAACGACCTCCCTGATCTGAACCTGAATGGTGTTCTGTTATTGGACTTCTGTGCTAGCCACAGTTTGTCCATAACGAACACCATGTTCGAGCACAAGGGTGTCCATCAGTGCATGTGGCACCAGGACACCCTAGGACGGAGGTTGATGATCGACTTTGTTGTCGTGACATCTGACCTCTGGCCACGTGTCTTGGACACTCGGGTGAAGAGAGGGGTAGAGCTGTCAACTGATCCCCACCTGGTTGTGAGTTGGGTCCGCTGGCGGGAGACAAAGCTGGAGAGACCTGGCAGGCCCAAGCGTATCGTGAAGGTTTGTTGGGAACGTCTGGCAGAGCCCTCTGTCAGAGGTACCTTCAACTTGCACCTCTGGGAGAGCTTCTCCCGAATTCATTACTCAAATGTGTGAAAAACTTTGGATGTGGAAACAGCGAAGGATATTAAATCAGACCTGTAATTTTTATGTATGGTATTGTTGCTGCATAACTATTAGTGTCGCAACTTGCAACCTACTTAAAAACGGATATAAATACATTACATTAAATTAGATCTGTTCACTGTTCCAGCGTGTCATAAATATATGATTTAACTGGAATGCAGATATGAATGTGTAGTGTATGAATCTACACTGATTTGAAAAGCTTCTGCTCTGGCTCTTAACAGAGAAGAGGCATTGTACAGATCTGCTCTTACTCCCTGCTGTGCTTGCCGCTCTCCCTTGCGCACAAGAGCTGAAACGGCAAGTACCAATGTTCTTCAAATACATTGCATAAGAAGATAGAACACGCCATTATAGAAACTGTTTAAAGTACAATTTTAAAGAAGGAACCTAACTAATGTGTAAGCTGTAGAGAAAGATTTTAGCTGAAATACTGTGAAATTGACCTTAGTCTCAACAAAGTGTTAAAAAAATCTAAATCTTCATAGCCTGATCAAGTTTAAGATCAATAAACTGGAGAAAGGTCCTGTGATGCCAAGTGTGAAAGAATCAGAGATGAAATACAGAAAGGTATAAGTGTAAGACAAATAAATTGTGCTAAAGCAGCCACACTTACTGTATAAAGGAATGCAGCATTGATAGCTGACTTTACCGCCTGCAGCACCATGGCAACAGAGAGCAGCTCTTCAAAGACACAAAGGTTCAAGGACTTCACTTGTTCCGGCAATATTTTAATTACTTTGGGCATGGGCTTCAATAGAAAAGATGCAGTCTGGATATTAGCAACAACAAGAAGTCAGTCCCTGGAGATTTATCTTATTTAGAGATTATGACGCCTGCATCATTTGTAATATTTATGAAAAAGCTCCAACAGTGATGAATGCAGAAATACTGTAGTGGAAAAATGATAATGGGAGGTAGAATTGAAATAGAATAGAAAGACAAATGAAAAGGAGAGGTGAATGGAGAGAAAGATACACCAAAGTGAATCCAGATAGAGATCGGCAGTAGTGAAGATACAAGCTGTTTGAAGAGGTTGGTTAGAGATATGAGAAAAGGACCAAGGGAAAAGGGATTCGGGAGGATTTGTAGGGATCTATTGTAAATGCTCCAGTGTTCCCCTTCAAGAAACACACACAGGCAAAAAGTGAACACCACACAATCAGACTTGTTAAAATACAAATTCATATGTCAGCAGTCAGCTGTAAATACCAGTACCAAAGATTTGTTTCATCTTTTTCCTCTATGCCTAACGCGATCAGTGCTCATTAAAAGCTCTCCAGAGCCCAGGCTCCTCGCAGGAACAAGCCCTCGCCAACAGACAACCCTGAACCCCTGCTCCCTGCAAGCTCCTGCTCCACTGTAAACAAACTGGCACTATCTTAACACACTGGCAAGGTTATTTCTTTCAAACTCAGAAAATTCCACCTCTCAGCAGGCATATCCAAATATTATACACAGACATTACCATGCCTGTGCACATATCGCTTTTATAGCAGCGGGTCCCTTGTATCCCTGCATTTACAGTGTCTTTCTGGACCTAAACAGTGCATAACGCAACATGGCATGCATTATGTTTAATATCAAGAATGCTGAATCAAAGAGATACCACAAAACACATCATGCATAAAGATATTTAGTTTTGTCATTGCTGTAACATTGCAATTTTTCATCCTAATGCTAAAGTATGATCATAAGAGGTCAGGTGCGCAGATCTTCACTGCATAGACATGGCTGATAATGTGCGGTGACAAGCTAATCCATTACACCTCTGTATGTTCCTGTTGTAATCTGCAGCAGAGCCCGGGCCCTGTACAACTGTCCTTGTGTGCGACATGTTAGCGCATCGAGGGATGCATTAAGTTCTCTAGAGAAATGCCCGGGAATGGGAGTGGTGGCGGCCTGCCTTTTGTTGCCTGTAATGGATTATTTTATACAAACATGCAATTGGGCCACATTGCTGATGGATAGCAGCCATTGTTATGGTAAAGTCACTCTATCGCCTTTCCTGGATCCTCTATTAATCTCAGTCAAGTCAATGGTGCTATTGTGCAAAATTTCCCATTAAACTGCACCACCTTGACGACAATTGAAGAGCTAGTACAGCACCTTGTTGAGGTTCCCAGAAAAGCCACAAAGGGAATGTTTTCCTAAAGATTCGATGGATTAATGGGTGCACTTGCAGTCCCGTTGTGTAAAAAAGAAAGGAAATGGTGTACCTCATTTGTAATTATATCAAAGGTTATATTTGGGTGGTGGATTGCCTGTAGGTGTAGGTGAGAGGTAGCTAACCCCATTTCCTGTGTGAAAAGAAACCTAGCTGACCCGCTGTGTTTAACGACACCAGGCAGTGACCCTTAAAAGAGAATGAGAAAAAGCTGAAGAAAGACTGAATACTACGCCAAGATACATATTGTCCATCTCACCGTCTGTACAGAATGATTTTTATTTTCAGCACGTCTGTACAGAATGATTTGATTTTCAGCACCTTTTTGATGTCGTTCTAAATACCTGAAGTCATTACTCCAATTAGTCCAATAAAAATAATACATAAAAGACCTTGGATTCTTTGATTTTTCTGTCAGACACTTTCAGCCCCCCACCCCCAAAGAAAAGCAGTCTCGTTCTTCATTTGACTGTCATTGTTTTTCCTCTGAGAGCTCGTTGAGGTGTCTTTCACGGAAGGATGGTTGGAGAAAACGCTTTTGGCCATTGACTATAACACTTCACTTGGGGCCATCTTCTAACATGAATAAAGATTGATAGACTCCGCTGTAAAGGAAAGACAAGCTTCTCTGACAACATTTACCTGTCGGGTTCAACAAAGTGCTAAACCAAAGGCCACTTGGTGTCATGGAAATCATTTAAGTCCATCATGAAATCTCCAGCAGCCTTTAGGAAAGCTATAAGAATGTGCCAAAAGAGATCTGATTACCATCGATGACACTTGAGACCATCCGTTTGATTCTGTGTAAGAAGCTGTTTAAATCAAATGGGCCTCTCATTAAAATGGCAGTCAAAGTAAATAATCTTTTTAACCATCAGTAAAGGTGGAGACTAGATAAACAAGAAAGTAGGATTAGTAATGGGTAAAGTCCTTTAAATGATTTTGGCATTTCTTTACTCCACTCCAAGACATGCTTAAGCTCTACTGAGGAGAGGCACCTAACTGTAAGCATCCACAATCAGACTAAAGCAATATGTCCAAGTAATTGGACAGCACTGTTTTCCATTTTGGTCATTTAGCTAAGCTCCTTGGCCTTGCGAGATTACACCAAGACCCGGTTGAAGTTTCTTGTTTCATCAGCGGTCAAATTGGAGTGTGAAATGAGATACAGTGGACGGACTTCATTTAGACTGCGGCTTCCAAACATACATACATTCATTCACGCTTCCCAGTACACACTAATATTTCATTATGTGTGAGGCAGATAACACAGATTCATTAAGCACACTCAAATACACATGAGCACTGATGGCACGTTTATGTCTCCACTGCGGAGGATGACGACATGAAAAGACACACAGACCTCCAGCTCTAAGTGTCCTCAACATCCCACACGTGTCCGCGATAACTCCTGCCACACTGATGGTCGAGCTGGGGATTGTCTCCAGTATACCTCCCCCCTTTCCCCAACACCACATCCTCCCCTCAATACCTCCGTCCCACTGGAGTCGTAAATTCCTGCAGCATCCACCACCAAGAGCGATAGAGCTGCCATGAGAGGACACACTAATTCAGATGCACGCATGACAGCACACTTGTGTACCATGGTGAGAAATAAATGGCAGTAAAGAGCTTTGGTAATTAGAAGAACCCCTTCACGCAAAAGTATGAGATGAGATTCACTGCGACTAACTCAAGTGGGTATTTTAGTCTGTACATTTTTCGTCTTTTCCAGTGATCTAGCTCAGAATCTGTCCATTTATTCTGGCTTGTGGCTGAATTGTACTGAGTGTATTATTACAGTAATTTCCTTCTAAAAGACACATAGAATGGCCACTTGTATTCATTTCATTTATTTATTTCAGACAGATTAATGAACACAAGAACATTTTTTTTTTATTTGCGCTCGAAAAGGAGAGGAAGAAGAAAACTTTAATTAAATTCCACCCCTAACTTCTGTCTTATGTGTAGCCACAGCTGCAAATATGCAGGCAAAAGCACCAACTGGAAACCTAGAAATACTTTTGTAGTCACGTTTTTTGTTGTTGTTTTTAATAAAGACAAAGATGGAGTATTTATAACAGTGGTAGTAGAAGTATAGAAGAAGTAGTGGTGCTGCAGTACTATTCATTTCAGTATAAAGCTTTGGTGATTAGTGGAGAAGCTAGTGATTTAGTGCACCTAATGCTACTGTGTGGCTGGTTAATGAATTGGCCAACCTGGTTATTAGACGGTTAAACCCAAAGCCTTAAGAGTGATGGAAAAGCCAGAGTGTAGTGGGGAGCACTAAGATAGACACGCTGACAAATGACGGGTGTGAGAGAAAAGCTCATTAAGACACCGTGGTTGAAGGAATAGCCAATAAAACGCAAAAGGATGATCATGCGAGAGACTGCGTAGGGAAAGAAAATGGAGATTAGAGAGAAGCAGTCAGGGGTGGGGAGGATAGGGGACCCTGGGAGTGTTATGTGGAAGAAAAGTGACTTTCTATTCATATAAACATGTCTTGTTGTCACATTGAAAACGCTTGTAAAAACAACTTTCTGCGGTCCATTTAGATCGAGATTCTGCTCCAGATGTGGTTCTTATTCTGTCAGAAGCTTTTAAAGGTACAGTGTGTAGGATTCGTGGCGCATAGGTGGATGGTGCTATTCCACTTCCTCTTTTGGCTACGGCAGACCTCGAGGGTCACCCGGGCGCGCCGTAACGCAGACAGCTCGCGTACCCGCACGCACCCGGCACTGTGCGAGCTCTCGCCGACAACTACGGTATAAATAAAACGCGGTCCCATTTTTTTTTTTTTCACATGAAAACACACATTCCTGATCATGTACCATGACACTCTACACATCAAATGAAACCTTACAGTCTCCTCTTTTTGACTATGCAATTCATTTCCCTGCACAACAATCACTCCCCGAGCACATGGGGCTTTTATACGGAAAAGCACAAAACGAGGTTTGTTACTTAGCTTACCTTTGAAGGCTCTGCACAGGTCAAACTCTGTATTTCACCATAAACTTGGCCTCAATCTGTCCGTAAGGATCCAGCGAAAAAAAAAACAATTTAGTCCAAAACACGTGTTAGATCTATTACGACGTGTGATACAGCAGCTTGTCTTGTTTACCCAAAACCACGAGGCTCCCCCCTCCCCCCCTCCCCTTCCCCTTCTCTCCTCTCCTTCGCTCCCTCAGGCAGCGCGGCTGAGCAGGCGCTAACAGGAGTCTAGGCGAAGGATGAGCCCAAATGTCCTTCTGCGGCTCTCGTATTCAAAATGGCTGCCTCTGCATGGGGAAGATCCCCCTTTTATGTGACTATATCTAAGTCCAACAGAATACTTTGATTTCATGATGGAAGTGAAAAGGCTTGGAAAACAATGTATTTTTGAATGGGTATCTTCAATTTCAGTAATTAACGGGTAAAAATCTTACACACTGTCCCTTTAAATAGTAATAGCGGAGGTAGTTTTTTCTCTAGTACAGCCTTCTGTCAACACTGCAGTCCCATAGGGTGTCTGACATTCAGCGGTGGAGTCACTTTCCTGTTGGATTGGGGAGAACAGCCGTGTCCCATAACACATATTACCGTGTACATCACTCTTGCTTCAGTGCCAATGAATGAGAAATAAACTACTCTGCTGAGGTGAACACACTCTGTCATCTGTTTACGAGAAAGGACCAGGTACACCATGCTTCCTGTTTACAAAGAGAATAAAGACCAATTACAGGCATCATGTGGCATAAGCTTCATGTAAAAACGCTCCACTAGTGGTGCTGTTTAAACAAGAGGACAGATGCAGTGCACTGTAAGGCTGGATTTAGCACAAATTAACTCATTTTTATATCATAAATTATATATTTAAAGATATATTCATATATTTAACCTATATTTTCACAGGAAGCCATGGTGATGTAAAAGAATGCCTTTGATACTGTATTTTATATTGACTACTACAGTACTTTTTTATTTAAATCTGATTGTACATATATATCTATTACCATTATCTTATGTATATAATTGTGTCTCATCTGACACAGGTCTATTGCTCTTTGGTTGCTATTCTATCTATTTTTCTTCTTGTTCTTTCACCAGGCCTGGACTGGTAATCTGGCACACCGGGCATTTTCCCGGTGGGCCGACAGTCCTAGGGGCTGATGCCGTTCTTCTTCTTCTTTTTTTTTTTTTTTTTACTTAGAGACCGGCCCACAATTTAGGACTGAACCAGGACTAAACCAGGACTAAATCAGGATTGAACCAGGACTAAACCAGGACTAATCAGGTCTAAATCAGGACTAAAACAGGTCTGAACCAGGACTAAATCAGGATTGAACCAGGACTAAACCAGGACTAATCAGGTCTAAATCAGGACTAAAACAGGTCTGAACCAGGACTAAATCAGGATTGAACCAGGACTAAACCAGGACTAATCAGGTCTAAATCAGGACTAAAACAGGTCTGAACCAGGACTAAATCAGGATTGAACCAGGACTAAACCAGGACTAATCAGGTCTAAATCAGGACTAAAACAGGTTTGAACCAGGACTAAACCAGGACTAAATCAGGACCGAACTAGGACTAAACCAGGACTAATCAGGTCTAAATCAGGACTAAAACAGGTCTGAACCAGGACTAAACCAGGACTAATCAGGTCTAAATCAGGACTAAAACAGGTCTGAACCAGGACTAAATCAGGACCGAACTAGGACTAAACCAGGACTAATCAGGTCTAAATCAGGACTAAACCAGGACTAATCAGGTCTAAATCAGGACTAAAACAGGTCTGAACCAGGACTAAATCAGGACCGAACTAGGACTAAACCAGTACTAATCAGGTCTAAATCAGGACTAAACCAGGACTAATCAGGTCTAAATCAGGACTAAACCAGGACTAATTATGAGGGGCCGGTCTAAGCCAAAAATGCCAGGGCCATTTTTTTGTCCCAGTCCAGACCTGTCTTTCACCCTCTGTTTTTATATTGTATATTATATTTGATGAGTGAGCTACCGTACCCAAAGCAATTTCCCTTGTGGATCAATAAAGTTTGTCTAAGTCTAAGTCTAAGTTACTGTTGTCTGTACTGCAAAGTGGACTGGCGACATTTATATCAAAATTGTTGTTTTGAAAATGCAACTTTTAGAAAAAACTGTCAATAATAAAGGCTAATATAACATAAAAAAGGGAGTCATCTTCCAACAAGGGTATCTTTTCATTTCATTTTTTGTGTGATATTGGATCCCCAGTCAATACATTTAATATCATCCAACATGATAAAGCAATAGATTTTCTAAGATACCATAATAATTAGCATTTTATATATATTTTTTTTAATTGTCATTTTACATCTTCTAACACATGAACTGGACAAAATACCTAGTCCCGTTGTATATATTAAAGGACTTTTAATGCAGTCAGAGTGCCTGAGATTTCTTCTTTTTAACGTCTGTAAGTGAATTTTTTCCAGTGTGATCCTGATGAGCACCTGACCCACTGATGCTCTTTACACTCTTTACACAATATACACAGTTTTGCCATGATATAAATATATGTCATATGTTATTCCTATTACCTGTTAGTGGCCTTGCTGTTACACCTGATTTGTTTGTATACTACATGTTTATTACTGGTATATGTGCGACTGACATTTAAATAGCCTTTATTATTATTATTTATTGATGATGGTGAATGCTTTGTCCTTTGCTGTCCAATGTGTTTACGGCGAACACCTGACAGCTCAGAACTGTTTTATAATTCATTATGTCATGATTAAGGTTGCCGGAAAAGCTGAACAAGCTGAAGAATTACACATTTCAATGCCACGCGGTGTTCAAGTGAGTGCTTCAGGGGCAAATTATTCTTAAGTTATTCATTTAAATAACTCCTTCTGGTCAATTTTTCCTAAAGTTGTTTTCTATTTCATGCTGTGTGTTTTGTAGCACAGTTGTGCGTGTCTTCTGCCAGACTCTGTCATGTAGAAACAGAGGGAGGACCCAGGAGTACTGTTCTTTTGTAAGTTCTTTAATAACAAACAAAGAATGACCAAAGTCAGGCCCGGATCTAGACTGCACAGATTGGGGGGGCATTTCAAAATTTTGGTGGGGCATAGTGTGGCGTTTCATGTGGAACATTTTCCTTCTAATGCAGGGGTTCTTAACCTGTTTGACGTTGAGGCCCAGTTTTCACAGTGCAGAGTGGCTTGGGGCCCATTAAGTATTAACAGTGTATCAGAGGGGGAGGGAGAGGTTGTGATCATATGGGGCTTAGTCCAGAGGGGGGTGTGGGGTCCTCCCCCAGAAAATTTTGGATTTCTTAGATGCAATTTCCTGCATTCTAGTGCATTTTAGATTGACCATAGCCTGGTGTCTTCAGTTGATATCCTACACAGTCCCACGGCCCTTGCAGCCCACTAGTGCAAAACAGAAAGTTTTTGCAGCCCTCAAAGCAGCACTTAGGCCGCGGCCCTGTGGTTAAGAAGCTGTTCTAATGTATGGCTAGCAGAGCATTAGCCTATCAAAGGTATGGCCAGGCTAATACGACTAACCAATTACTATGTCCAGCATTCTATATGTTCTTCTTGTTATATGAAAATTGTGTATGAACTCCGTGTTAGTGAAGCAGTGAAGCACACAGCAATCCCAACACTCTTGGTTGCGACTCCCCACCCACACATTTCTTTCTACAGACGTTGTTGCCACTGCACCAAAAACCTTGTCCTTCTTCTCAATCTCCTTCTTAAAACAAATAAGCTGTACATGTTCTGGCTCCGGTACAACAGAAACTTTAAAATCATTAGGTGCTCAGTACTAGCGTCCATGTTTAGGCTACTTCTGTAAACACTGAGCACACTCGCTACATCGTCGTGTCCTCCAATGCGTAAGCGGGACACTTTTGGTGTGTTTAAAGTTCACATTGGAGATCACATGCAAGCCGCATTTAGTTGGAAATGTGAACGACCTCGCAAAAAAATCCGAATTGAGCATTAAGTGATATCTATCAAAATCATGACATTGATAAAGCAGTCAGACAGTGCACAATGAAAGATTGTGTACTGTCTGACTGCTTTATCAATGTCATGATTTTGATAGATATCACTCCAGTTCTATTCAAGTAAGTTATTTTTAAAGGATATGATGACTCTTTCTGATTTCAGTCTCTGATATATATATATATATATATATATATATATATATATATATATATATATATATGTATATATAAATATATACGCACATATATATATATATATATATATATATATATATATATATATATATATATATATATATACATATATACATATACACATATATATATACATATATATATATATATATATATATATATATATATATATATATATATATATATATGCAGTGTTTGCTCAGTGACTTTTTTCTTTAAACTGGTGTTGATAACAGTAAAAAATGGTAAATTGTCACTGATATCATTTATGGGAAGACCACTTGATGAATCATTAGTAAATATATTGTCAATAAGACTGCCACAATGAGTGGTAATTCTAGAAGGTCTGGTTATCGTTATTTAGGGAAATCATGATATAAAATTTTTGAGTTACACCTTAAGAAGAACCATCACAACGTAATAATTGTTCATGATTATTACCGTGTCTAATGCATTAGACTACTATTCCTCTAGTATGGCACCAGCTTCATGAAATGAAACTTTCTGATGTCAAGTTAGAGACTTATAAGCAGCAGGCAACATTTGTGCACTTTTTTTCAAGTATAGCTTGAATTTAAAATAAGAATATTAATTGATTTTGCATCTAAAATTCACAATTTTTTACAATTATTATGCTCTTACAAATTTATTTTGACCTGAATAATTATGATTATCGATTAACCATTCCTATTGCAAACAAAATAATTCAAGTGTTGATAAGCCAACAGTGTGTTTGAGGTGAGCTTGTAGCTTATAGATATGCCCCAAATGTTTTATGTAAAGACTTCTCTCAAATGGATCTGTAGTGGATGCAGTAAATGAGTATAAAAGCCTCTCAGATTTACTTGGTCATGGTTGAGATGTTGTATAAAAGAGTCTTAAAGGAAAAATGTCAGTATTCCATTTAAGATTATTCAACTGTATCCACAGTCTCCTCCCCTCGCACTCAGCTCTCATTGCATTTCCTCTTTTCCCATTATGCAAAGTCACTCTTTGAAGTGAACAGTGAAAGGTGGGTTTATCTTAGAACAACACAGAGACAGGCGATCAGAGCAGGCCCGACCTCAGAGACGTAAAGATGAGAAAAGGAACACCAGATATAAGTGAAGTGAAAGGAGACACTCGTATTCATAGTAACCTGAAAAAATTACCTGAATTAACCTGAAAATGTTCATCTACAGGGTAAATTCAGGTAGATTTTATATACTGTTATTTATAGTACCTTACTCCACATCATTATTCAGCTTTTGTGATTCTTTTTAGCCTTTAATTTCAGGGTAACAATAGTAAATCCTTTTGAATCCTTGTTTTATATGAATGGTATTTTTTGCATAATTCTGGCCATACCACCTTGAGAATACTGATCTCGTCTGAACTTGGAAGATAAGCAGGGTTTGGCCTGGTAACTTCAGTGTGAGGCAGCTGTGAATACCAGAAGCAGTAGTCAATCAATCAAACTTAATTTATCTGAGGGCAATCGAAGCACATTGGGCAGTTAAAGGAAAAGTAACGTTTTTTACAATTTGAGCCTTATTTCGGTAATAAAACAAGTTGTTTTACTCACCCATATCACTTTGGTGTCATATGGAGCATTTCCGGAGATGTTTTAGATTAGCGTTAGGCTAACGCCGTTAGCCTAGCGCGACTTATAGCCATAGCTCGGGGCATTCCCCGAGCATGTAATATGCCCCGTGCGGGCTCCAAATAACACAAACTTTAGCACTTTTCAAATCATAGAAGCTCGATGTCTTTAGTCTACGATTTCGTTTGAGTCAAAAGTGGCCTGTAATCCGAGATTTAGCCATAGTTTCGAGTAGATGAGGACGCCAGTGCGCATGCGCGGAGTGTGCTCTCAGCTCCCAGGACCCAAACATGGAACGCATAGCTGTAAACTATAGCTAAATCTCGGATTACAGGCCACTTTTGATTCAAACGAAATCGTAGACTAAAGACATCGAGCTTCTATGATTTGAAAAGTGCTAAAGTTTGTGTTATTTGGAGCCCGCACGGGGCATATTACATGCTCGGGGAATGCCCCGAGCTATGGCTATAAGTCGCGCTAGGTTAACGGCGTTAGCCTAACGCTAATCTAAAACATCTCCGGAAATGCTCCATATGACACCAAAGTGATATGGGTGAGTAAAACAACTTGTTTTATTACCGAAATAAGGCTCAAATTGTAAAAAATGTTACTTTTCCTTTAAGTTACAAGAATGAATAGAATAACTCAAACACAGGTTTCAGTGCAGCTAAACAGGAGTACCCACCAGCTAGGATTAGCAGATCCTGTGTCAGTGAATTAACATCCCTTAGGACAAAAGTCCATTCTCTGTGTCACTCAGCCCGAGCACCACAGCCAGCACCCATGGAGGAGCCAAGTTAACTCTGGAGATGAGACAGGAAAGTCTCATGCTTACCCACTCCCCTTTAGTAGTAGTCCTTAGGCACTGTATCCTTAGGCAACACACTGCACCCACCAGGCCTAGTACAAAAGTAGTGTGCTCATGAGTGTATTTTAATATTTAGCGTTGTCTTTTCCCACCTTACTGGCCCTTTCCAAAATCATATTTTTTTATGCAGTTCATCAAATACTTGCTTTCCCATTTCTATCCATTATTGCAACTTGGCTCTAATTGAATTGAATATAAATGAAATTGAATTGACAGAGACAGATAAGAGATAGAGAAACTCAGAGTTAAGACTTTTTGAGAGCAGAGGACAGCGAGATTGCCCTTGCAGTAGGACCACCCATCAATTTGATTAGAGTGTGAAAGGACACTTAAGATCTGAATTGGCAGCACATTAGTAGTCCACTCAGCCCCCTACCAAAGAATCCACAGCTTAATGTTTGGGGTGGGGGTGTGCAGTGGTGGGGGCTTTAAAAGATTATTTGATTTCACTTAGATATGCCTCTCCATGTGAAATCAGAAAGTAATTAGATAATGCATGGGCTAAATATGAAAGGGCCGGCTTCATAAGATGCTCTGATTTAGAATTTAAATGGTTTGGCAAGAAAATACACTGAGAGGCGTACTACGAGAACCAATGACTAACTTGCAAAAGGTTAAGACAAGGTTATATTACTTTGAATTCTTAATATAGTTTTTAATTCTCTTTTCAAACAAAGTAGATACGGATTTGGGTAAAGTTTTTAATATTTGTTGAATTTATGCACAGGCCTTTGGTTGATCGAGTTGGTTCACCATCTCATGCCCCCACCCTTTGGGACTACAAGATCTGACTACAAGTTCACCTTCAAGTTAAGTATTATTATTAAAAGGTACAGTATTGTATTTTTTTTTTATTGCAATTTTCTGGAGGTGGCATGTCACCTGGACAATTCCATGGAAATGGAAAGTTAAAACCATACTTTGGAACATTTTTCACAGAGTTGGATACATTTTATACCAGTTTATAGCCAAAGGAACAAATTTCCATGGAAACAAGCAATGAGGCTTATGGCTTTAACTACAAACAAACATTTTCTTATTTAACTCCACCTGAAAGAGTCCATGTCAAGATATTATGATATTTTGCGTCTCACTATCAACTAACAAAAAAGCTAGCATCAGTAGTAGCAACAGAAAATATGTATTTGTGATGAAAATCCAGCATTGTTCAATGCAAAATATTATACCTTTTGAATGGGCGAAAGTCAAAATATCACATTTAAACTGGAAGCTGAATAGAGACAACTTGCATCAGCACAAAAACAAAGTAATGTCTTTGCACTGGCCTTGCTGTGGTTTATTTCTTACTGCCAAGAATGGTAACCATGAGAACCTTGATACTTGTTTTTGGTTGATACTGCAGGCTTAAAGAGATAATGCCTGTTTTCTTAGTTTTACCTGTGAAAAGACAAACCCTACATTTTTATGGCATGCTCAGAGCCAATATTGAATAAACAAACAGTCTTAAAAACAAACAGGGTCTTAAAGGCAAAAAATATTCTTGTTACACAGTGAATTCAATACTGCAGAGCCTCGAAATTTTGGAGCTTTTTCTTCAATGGCAAATTATCCAGCAGTCACAACCTCATTAAACTTGTGTCCCCCGTGACGCAAAAGAGGGACTCTCAAAAGTCACACAAGAGGCAATCAGATCTGATCTATCATTTTTCTATAAATACATTTATTTCACACCCCGTGGATTACACTTGGCGGTATTACTCATCGCATCCAATTCTATCTTCCCTCCAATCCAATTTTCACATGACCTGTTGGTGACCCAGAAATAGCACAGGAGCTTTTTAAAACAGATCAACTGGTTAAAGGTGTGATGAGGCCCTGCACAGAGGAAATAAGCACACAGGCTGGATATACTACATCCCTACACACATCTGCTATAGCTACAATCGGTGTAGTTGTTAATAACATGCAAGTAAAATCACATTTACAAAAAAGTAAAGAAAATATATTGGTACTCAAAGGGGGTAGGTAGAAGATCAGAGAACTTCTAGAGACCGACCCCTCAAACACCATGCTGCGTACACTTGCTTAAACCTCTCATTAGGCACTGATAGATATATAGATCAAGACCATTTTAAAACTATTCAGGAAAGGTTCTATTTTATCCAGTTTATATTTTATAATATTTTATATTATTTATTTATCACAGACACTCAAATGAAATCTAGTTTCTAGATAATTTTTGACAATTTTCCATTGCACAGCCAACCAAGGATAAACCCACTTGGCCAGATTTGAATTGTCAATATTATGTGTTCATGTCCTGTACTGGGGGTCAGTAAACTCCTGGGAGACATTTTGAGTATATTCCCTCTATTTACAGCCCTCACACTACTTGAATATTTCAACAACCATTGTATTTATGAAACTTGCTATTCAGTTTAGTCCATTTCTAACCTTCCCACAAATGTATTTCTATTGATGTTTGAGTAAACCCAGTAGCAGTTAAAAACATACAAATAAAAGATAATTTAAACACATAAATTATGACATTATTATTATTATTATTAGTAGTAGTAGTCGTCGTAGTAGTAGTAGTATCATTATTATTATTATTATTATTATTATATGCACTGCCAATAAAAATGAGCCCATATTTCTTCAGTATTTTAGCCTTTCTTGTCACTTTGCAGTTTATTTTAACAGTGTGTCTCGATTTAAATTCCTACTTGGAATATTAATATTAATTACCTTGATAGCATAACTGTATTATCCAAATCAGAACACTTATTCACAAATTGCGCACCTACACACAAACCAAACACTAAAAAATAATTCTTACTAACACAGCAACATATTCATCAAATATGCACGACTCAGACCACCAAGGGAACTGAACCGCTCTTCAAACTAATGCTGATATTTTTATACTTTCCCTGTGTGACTGAGTCCTTCAAACAGCGTGCTCATTTAGCCTCATTAATAAACCTCCACCACATCTTAAACGCGTTCTTTGTATTGTCTCATGTCATCAGGCTTGGGATTTTGTCGAGATATTTATTTTTAAAAAGGAGAAAAATCCCCTCAGGTGAACATGTCACAGCAATCACACGTGCAATTCAAACTAATGCTATGAAAACACACACGTTCATAAAAGGGTGTAGGCAGAATAGTGTGGCAGCTCCAGGACTAATATGCTGATGGGTGGCCGCAGGCAGCTGAAACACAAGGAAACGTTTACGGCTGCTTTTTTATTAGTGCTGGGGATGAACTCGCTGCTCATGTTCAGAACTTCAGAACTCTCATCACATAAACCATTAAAGAGGAAAAACACCTTAGGTCAGAGCAAGGCAGAGCTGGAGAGAAGGGGTTTAAAACAGGACTACATCAATGAACATGCTTACTATTCCCCACTGGTGCCTATTTACTGGGATACATTCACACAAACAGTGGGAGTAAATGATAGGAGAGTTCAAATGTAAATGAAATCTGCAACTCCCTGCAGAATAGCAAGTGAGACATAAAGCAATGCAATTTGTATGCATGTGTTTATGTCTGTTTTATGCTCCCAAGATGCTTGGCCCGATACAAATTAATTCATTTCAACGTGGGGTTGTGTGTGCAAGTTTGGACTGAAGTTTGTGTGTGTGTGTTAAGACCCAAGACCCATTACGTGGGAAGATTCAAGGGTTCATCGTGTAATCAGAAAATTGAGATTCTTATTTCCATGAGTGGGTGTGATCAAGGTTAATTTAATACAAGCTATATTTAAATGCGGGCTACTGGTTATGAAAAAATCTGCTTGCTGAAGCCATTGTTGAGACATAATAGAGTGTATAGATGAATTTGCAATACACATGAAAAAGTAACCATATAAACAATCACCAGCTAGTAACAGTTCTTATAAAAGCTATAATGTATTTAGTAGAATACTGACCACTGATTTAAAATTCACTCATCATCAAATACTTTTGAAAAAGGGAAGGTTCAAATAGGAGAGGATTTGTATCAAAGAGAGTGAAAAATCATTACACAAGTCAGCAATGTAGAAGTCAGCAAGTCAGAAATGTAAATAATATCACATGAAATCAATTTAGGTCTGATTCTGATTTAGCTGAGATTTGCCACCAAATCATTTGTTTTAAAGATCCCATGACATGGTACTTCTTGATGCTTTTATATGGCTCCTTAATGGTTCCCTAATACTGTAAATGAATCCTTCTTCAAAATCAACACTCAGTGCATGAGAAACAGAGATAAGATGAGAAAGAGTCATAAATATCTCTCTCAAACACTTTATTCTGGGCGTTGTTGCTTGAATGCAAATGAGGAGAAAAGAGCTGGCCTATAGTAGAGGGTGGGGGCGTGGCCAAACTCTCCGCTCTCGCTCTCAGCTGATCCATTTCCGTGTTTTTGCACGGAGGGAGAGATTTGAAGCGTTCCATTGAAAAATAAACACATTTCCACAGAAAATAAAATTAAACCACTGCTGTTCAAAGGTCCAGAGGCTCAGATAAAGGACTTCCAAGCCTAGAAACACTCGGACGTGCCTCCAGGCAAATAAAAAAACGCATTTCGCATTGCCTAGCGCATTCGCAGTCCAAACTCTCTGGGCGTGATTTACAGAGACGCTGAGTACAGACAGACGGGGGTGGAACTGCATTTGCATTTCTTTTTTCGATCTGACGTCAATAAGGTGCCTTGTTCAAAATCGCCCGTTTGAGCTCCGGTTTTTTGTAACGCAGAAAAGGATCGCAAATGCTCAGTTTAGACATTTCGCAACTTTTAACCATGGGGGGGCTAAACAGGGTAGGGGAGCTCACATTAACATTCAAAAACCTCAGAAAGTGGAACTTTCATGCCATGGGACCTTTAAAGAAGACATGTGACATTGTTTAGGATTATATTTATAATCAAATGTTTTATTTTTATATGTCATAAAATTGGCTGAAAACTGTCAAACTAATATTGTAATTGATGTTTTCTTCCCACATTCTTTACATTTGGTTTCCTATTGATGAGCAAATTACTGAACCACAACTTAACACAAAAGCGCCAATAAAGACATCACATTTTTTGTTTCTGCCCATGCACCCCGCACAAATGAGATGACTTCTATGTTGTATTCTCAAAGGCCATTCAGGGTTGTCCGCATTCACACTCTGTTCATTCAAAAAGGTGAGACGGCATTCAGTCAAAGTCAATCATGCCACAGTGGCACACAACTGCTTCTTTTCTATAACAACACAATTACAATATTTATGAGAAGTCCCGTGGCTAGAGCCAACATTTCACTGTGTTCCTAGTATGTGCGCCTGCGTCGCGCTATCTCCTTCTCTCTTTGTTGTCCCCCATTCTTTTCTCTGGGCTTATTTTAATGAAAACTGCGCGCAAATCACTCGGGCATTGGGCAGGCTTGTATTTTACACAATACGATGAAGTGAATAACTAGGAGCTGATGGTTATGAAGACAAGGACAGCTCTCTGAATAAATACATTGAGCAAACACATGGTGACTACAAGGTAAATCTCTCTTCCATGTCGTCTCCTTTGCCCTAAGAGTTTTAACACTAAATCAGATTCGAATTAGAGCTGTGAGACTTATCAAATCTTAAAAACAAATAAACAAATATGGATAACAGAGATCAGACTTTGCATGAATAATATTGACTTTTTTTTTTTTTTCTTAAATTGTATGTTGTTTTATCACAAAAGAAATGTATTTCTGCCAACAATTTTTGACAACTGTAACCGACCACAGCAAAACCTGCCACAAGTCGCTTAGAGTGAACAGGAGAAAATTGAGTTAGAAGCTTTTTTTTTTCAAAATTTGTGATTTTTGCTTTTTTGCCAAATGTGCTAGTTGAGATCATGAAGAAGCCACTCCCATATTTCAGATAACAGCATTGGTTGCTTTAAAAGCATACATTTTGTCTTTGAAAGTGGCTAGTTTTTCTGAAAGAATCGGGTGTGTGTAAATTACCATAATTACCATACTGGTGCTACTGTTCATTCACGTGACGATTAGCGCTATTTTGTTTTCTTTTTCCGCCAAACAGCTGTGTGCTAGAAGCAAACCTTTTGGCTACTTAAAGGGATAGTGCGTTTTTTTATGTTAATCTGTATGGGTTTCCTTCTAAAAGTTACGTGTGTTGACACCGGCTTACCTCTGACAGTCTCAGCTGATCCCGGTTCAGCTCGCTTTCTCAAGCCCACGTAGGGAGGTCCGGTAGCTTCTCTGGAACAATAAATAAAGCTTGTTTTTCTTCTCAAAACAAAACATTTGTCCGAAAGGTGATATATTTGCATCCCAAACAGTTGTCAATGAAACATCCAGCAGCGAACTTAGCGATCGCATATTGTGTCTGCCAACTTGTATCACTGCGCTCACGTTAGCGTATTAGCCGGTTCAGCCTTAGCGGAAGTGTACGGCAGATGCGGTCCACCGTAAGGGGAATCAGGGCTCTCAAGTTTTGAGTAGGGTCGTGCGTGAGACTGCAAGTGACTTTTTTTCGCTGAAAACGTGCGGTGCGCTGCGCTTGAATTGCATAACTAAATTTCAGTGTGAGAAATACCATGTGTGAGCGTGTGACAGAGGTGAAAGTAGTTTTCATTTCTTACAGGTGCTTTAATGTCCATTGCATCACTTTTTTTTTGTTTTTTTTGTTTTTTTTACGTTTTACACCTTTTTCATAGATAAATAACTTTTTTAATATACTTAATTATTGCATATTTTTTTAGTCAGCATAAACCGTCTCTTACAGGTGCAGGCAGCGCGCCGGCCTTAAATCTTCTACCAGTGCGCAGCACCGCCTCGCAATGGTTTAGGCCAGGGGTCTTCAATGTTTTTCAGGCCAGGGACCCCCAAACAGATGGCGAACTGGGCCAGGGACCCCCTACTATATATACGGTATAGAATTGTGTTTTATATTAAATTGAGCTTAGTGTCATGTATAAACATTGCTACTCTGTTATGGTACATTCAATACAAGGAAATAATACACAGGTTAATACTGTATTTTACACTATAAAATATAAAATTATATTATTTTAAAGTGAAATCAAAAGATTTTGCGACCTTCCTGCAGTACCTCCGTGACCCCCCTGTTGAAGACCTCTGGTTTAGGCTACTTTCACGGCTGCAGTCAGATAAGTTTTGACAATCCTTGCTTAACAGACTGCAGATATCTCTGCACGAGAGTTTCTTGTAGCTTTCAGTTATTCTCGAATGGCATAGTGTGGTTGTTTGTGTTTTCTACTTAAATAGCGCACCTTACTTTTTTTTTTTTCAAATGTGGGTTTTGGCCACCATTAACCATATTCTCTTAGCGGTGCTGCGTACCGGCTGTGAATTTTATACCGGTGCTGCGTTCCGGTGCGCACCGCTTTACTTTCACCACTGGCGTGTGAACACGTCGAATTGCGTGTGTCACACTCTCAATGCGTGAGACTTGAGAGCCCTGGGGAAGTTTATAAGTGAACAGGCTAATACGCTAACGTGAGCGCAGTGATACGAGTCGGCAGACACAATATGCGATCGCTAAGTTCGCTGCTGGATGTTTCATTGACAACTGTTTGGGACGCAAATATATCACCTTTCAGACAAATGTTTTGTTTTGAGAAGAAAAACAAGCTTTATTTAATGTTCTAGAGAAGCTACCGGACCTCCCTATGAGGGCTTGAGAAAGCGAGCCGAACCGGGATCAGCTGAGACTGTCAGAGGTAAGCCGGTGTCAACACACGTAACTTTTAGAAGGAAACCCATACAGATTAACATTAAAAAAAAAAAACGCACTATCCCTTTAAGCTTCATAGCTGCATGTAATGTATTGTGGATGAGCTATAGCTACAGTAACATTTGAAGAGGATAAAGACAGTGAAATGGAGAAAATCCATAACTTTGACTGTAAATGCTACATAAGAAGGAAGGAGTACTCTCTCCTCGGGACACGTTCATGTAGCCAGACACTTTCTCCAGAGCTTATGTACAGAGTGCAATCGGATTCTTTAGCTGCCAAAAGACAGTGGCAGGATACGCAAATAATTGGACAGATGTAACAGACGTACAGTATTTACGTTGGACAAGACCACATCCAGCAGAAAGCCCCCGACAAAAAGTAAGTGTCCCCGAACTACATATTTCATTGGAGGCAATGATGTTTTCAGGAACACATTTCTCTTTCTTATAGGGTGAGTAAAGTGCCTCTAAACTTTGACACTACATACTTTAGGACAAGTTTAAATACTAAATCATCTTTCGGGTGGTCATATTATTTCTTCATCAAAGGGAGATATTTAACTGAAAGCAGGGGGCTTGTGTAATTGTCAACATTAATCATATTACTAGCCAAAACATCCCATTACAGCATAGTTTTGATTTGCAAAGGGTGATTAATGTGAATAATGCTTGAATTGCTAAACTAGTGTGTGAAGTGCTAGTGATTAAATAATCATTGCAGATACTGCAATACTAGTTGCTAAATCATTAGCATCGCAGTCAATTCAAGCAATGATAACAGACACCTAGACTATAGGTGCTAAAGGCACCAGTCACTTCAAGCAATTGAAGCATTATTCCAATGGACTATCATTTTACTGCACTGTACTGCATAATGCGGTATTTTGGACACGAAAAAAACTGCAATTTTCTTGTTATACAGTGCAGGTTTTTTTTCATAAGGGTGAGGAACAGTTGACTCATGTGCATTTCTTATTATGCCTTTATGACTGTGACTTAACATATTATCCTGTGTATTATTGAATTACTGAATGATTATATGGGCTTTTTTGTTATAAAAGCATTTCCATTTTAACACAGTACCTTCTATTTCTGACCTGCCCTGAATGCTAACACCACACCACAGTGACAGTCAGTGATGGGGGGAGGGCTTATATGGAAGGCTTAGAAACTACACTTACAGAATCTGTGAATAACTCAAAATGCCTCTGGGATGACTTGTGACTGGTTTTGCCGTGTCGGCCAATTTGTTTATTTATTTATTTATTTATTTATTTTTTGGAGTAAATACATTTCAGTTCTGAACAAAGAAACTGAAATGTAAAAATAATAATATCTCCAGTACTTATGAACCACCCACCTTCCATTAAGTTTGCTGTTAGATCAATTGAAATCTCAATCATGTCGATGTAAGGAGTGCGTCCTGCTGCGAGATGGCTTATTCAGAGGATATAATGCATGTACCAACGGGGATTTTATCTGCCCATGAAGCCCAAACCTCACCAGCATCATTGTGGAAAAAATGTGTCCCCTGTTTAATCTAAAGTTAGGACTCCATTGTCAAACAAAAGCCACGGGACAATTGGTGTATACATCGAAAGATAAGCAGCCCTCTGCAGTGTTTAGATGAAACTGAGGTCAGCTTATTTAAAGAGTCTAAACAATGATTACAAATTACAGTGTGAGTCTCGAATGCAACAGACCTGATGTGCACCGAGGCAACAAACATGCACTTACCAAGATACTGGATAACCTTCACAATATCCTGGATGAGCCAAACGTTAGAGAGGACTTCTGGGCATATCTACAGCGTCAGTCCATGGACTCCTTCATTGTGGTTCTTGTCCTCCTTTCTCTCACGGTTTTGGAGCCTTCGCAATATTACCGTATTATAATATTATATATTATTATAAAATTATAAAATAAGCCTCCAAACTTGATTCGAGAATGTGTAGCCAGAATAAAACTGACACTGACATGTAATTTCACTATTTACATCAGGCACAATATGTGAAGTGAGACTTGACCACTGCAGATGGTCTGTGACAAAGGCCAAATGACAAGCGAGCACACCTAAGCTACTCCTGCAGATGCACTAACCCGTGATCTGTGTCCTGCTTCCTGCCAACATATTGATATTCACAATAAATAGCATGTACATGTGCATCTATGCAGTCCCACCTGAGCGACACAGGCGTGGATAATGGTGCTAACGACTCAGGGGACATTAGCCATTTCATGGGTGGTCACTCTGGCCTCTCAGAGCACTGCGCTCACATCAATCCACACACACACACACACACACACACACACACACACACACACACACACACACACACACACACACACACACACACACACACACACACACACACACACACACTCCTCCATGCTGCCTGCTTCCCACTCCTCCCAGGACATTTTATGCTACCTGACGCACTGATGCATTTGATTGCACAGCACCTCTCAGGGCCAGCTCATCAAAAAACTTGATCCACACAGAGATAGGTTAGGGACTATGTTTGGTGAAGCTATCTCATGTGGAAACCTGCCGATGTGATCAAGACTGTAAAAACTTGAAATCTACAATGCACAACATTTTCTCATCTGTCAAAGTGTTGTATTGATGTTGCAAGACTGCATAATTTACAGCAAATAAGGAGCAAGGGCGAATAGCTTTTCAGTGCCCTGGAATTTCTTTCAAATTAATCAATCACAACTCAGTTCTAAGAGAGAAAATACTAAATAAATGTAAATAAATTTGAATAAATTATCCCTAGGAGTCACACTACACTGTAGTGAAGTGACTACTCCTCTGCATTAGTAAGCCTCCCACAACATTCAGACTGCCTTGTGTTGGCCGGTTCTTGCTCAGACCAGCACTAAATGATTCAGGGTGCTATTCCCACTCGCTGCCAGGATGTCCCACAGAGTTAGACTTCATTATTGATGATGTGCTGAGTGCTACATACTTACACATGCAACATTTGCAAACTTCTGTCACTGGTCCACTCTGACTCTTTAGAATGAAATGGAGCATTATTATGTGTGAGAAAGAGATGCCATTGTCCACATGTGGAAACACTGGCAGCTCATTATGGTGGGATTTCACCTTGACTCTAACCTCCAGCTAAGCCCCAGTCCTCCCCACACACCATGCTTTAATTAACTTAGCACTCGATAAGCACTTGTCAGGTATAGGCTTCTCCAAGCCTGTCATGTTATTTCGGCAGGTAAATATAAATCCACCTGTACTCACAATAGTAACTCAAGCTGGGCACCTTAAGCTGGTTTTGCTTCAGCAAACAAGCTCTATGAAATTAAATCTGTTTGCACAAATTTGAGACATTGCACTTGAGTGTGCTCAGCTCTGTGTGAGGGGAAATGGCCAGATTACTTTTGCGATCTCTTTTGTAAACGGACAGCCTATTGGTTTGAGGTTCCAGCAGTCTTTCACGCACTCTTGCTCCACTTCAATTTCTTTTATCTGGGTCTCCATGAGTATGTAATGGGAGCCTTTGCTGTATCATAGCTCTTTTTGTTATCTTAGAGCTGAATCTTGCTGGCAGATAGAGTCTCACACATACGCGCGCGCACACACACACACACACACACACACACACACACACACACACACACACACACACACACACACACACACACACACACACACACACACACACACACACACACACACACAGTGGTCTTTCCTCAGAAACAACAGTGTTTCGTGGTTGAAGGAGCAGGGCTCAATAAGGCCACAGAGTTGATCCAGTTGGTGTACAGCTCTTCACACAGACGTCCAGTGTAATTACAGTCTGATCCTGTCTGACCATGAGCCTCTAAGCATCCCCCCTGGGCCTGCTGCCGGACACAGCCTTACCATGATCTATAGCTCTTGCTTTTATTTACTCTATTGTCATTTAAAAAAAAAGGCAGATCTGCAAGGAGCCTGTATCTTGTACACTGAGCAGCCAGACTAATGCTTTATATTTTATAAAAGCTAGTGATACCTCTTCAGTTTCATTGTGATTCTGTGATTGAAATAGTTGGTTTAATTGATAGAAGAAGATGACTGAGATTACACAATAAAGACAACTGGTAGAGGCACGATCAAGGACTATTTGAGTTTAGAGTCAAAGAAAGTTTTGATAAATATTATATTCTAATAATAATGAGATAAATAATTAAGGAGAGTTCAAACACACCTATGGGTTCAAGATGAATAACTAAGAAAAGTAATTATTTAGTGTGGACTGTAAAGACTTTGTGGCTGAAGTAATTATTACAAACATTTTAGTTGTAAGTCAACAGAATATCAGAAAGGCTTGGTGGCTGAGTGGCTAGGACTCTTGCCTCACAGTAAGAAGGTTCCAGGTTTGCTCCAGCAGCAGTGAAGGGCGAGTCAAATGCAGTGGACAAATATCCCTATGGGAATAAAAAGTGTACTTTACCTAGTATAGTAAGTATATTGAATATAAATATTTTTAAAGCAAATCAAGGACCAAGTTTATGGTGAGGACTAAATCATGGGATTAAAAAAACATGAATGTATTCTGTAATGGAAATCTTACAATAATCATGCATATCATCAGATATAGGCTATATGTAATGTTTAAGTTAGTTTTGATGATTCTTGATGAAGTAAGGTTGTCTATCTTGTCACTAAAATCTAGCTAAGGCTTTCGGCCGTGAACACGTGTAATAGATTTCCATTGGCCTCCAAATCTGTTTTTCACTTGTTGTTTTGTCGTAAAGGAGCCAGCCTTGAGCTGACCTGTTATTGTTATGTTAACTGTTATGTCTTGATAATGCATGTACGCATTTGCTCATGCCCCCCGTTGGGTATAAGGACTCGCTATGTTTTGTTATGAACACAGATCTAGGGACAGAGACCTCTGTGAGGGACAGTCAGGACGTAATTGTGCACAATTGCTTTTAATAAATTAGCTCTTTGATTCAAGACAACTTTCCAGTTTATTCTCTTAGAATATGATAAAAGGAGAAATTCAATTTGTCAACTGGACAAAGTTTGTTTGGTTGGAAACGTTTCGCCGCTCATCCGAGAGGCTTCGTCAGCTCTGGTTATTGTACTGGTTAGACACTGTTTATATCTCGCTGCCAGGAGGCGCGTCCTACACTGAAAAAGCTCTGAAAACGAACCCCCCTAATCTGTCTCTTTGTTTTTCAAATTACTCTGGCGACTAGTTACGACCCCCTATTCAACGTCTAACGACCCTCTCCACCGCTCTGCCCTGGATTGTCTGCCCTAATGTTTCTTTGTCTGTTTTGACTTGGTTTAAGAATCTAATTATAAATGGGAGACAAGTTATGTCTAACTCCCCCATTTCTGTTTAATGACGGATTCTCTTTTTTTGACAAAAATAGCCTCTTTAACTCCCCTCTCAAACCAGTTCTTTTCCCTGGCTAAGATCTGAACCTCACTGTCCTCAAACGAATGGCCCGTGGCTTCTAGGTGAAGATGTACGGCAGATGACGGTCCACTCTGAGGGACTCTTCACGTCTCTTAGAATAGAAATTCCACAACAATTCCATTTAGGCAGAACATGCACAGTGGATAACTCCCTTTAAGAACTAATAAGAAAAATAATAATTATGATCATTGCTAAAAGTAAAATGTTTCTAGCTATTAGTATCATCCCTTTTTTTTTAAACTATCCTTGAACATTTTCACCAAGACCTTGGCTCTGTTGGCACTATTCTACACTGTACTTAGAACAATTGATTTTTGGAGGTTGTTGTTTGAGACCAGAAACAAAGCTGTGACAGGGGAGAGATAAGGTGAGATCAATATGTTTGGAGGTGTAGACTTGCATTATGCAGTGAACCCAGATATGACACTGGAATAAAAATGGACCAAATACAAGGACCCCAAGGAGAGAGTCAAAGAAATACACCCACATTATTATTACATAGTAAAGTACACTCAATGAGAAACAATACACCAAGTACTTCCATGGTTTGTTAAAAGAAACAGACTTTAGAAATAGACTTTTTAGTAAAGAGAGAAAGTGTTTGAGAAATTAAAGATGTATTGATTCTCCAAATGTGGATAATTGGGCATAGCAGTTTTTTGAGCCATGGATAGGGATGCTATGACATGATAAGATAAAGGTAAATAATCATATTCAGTGAGACACAAAAGAGAAAAGAGCAACAGAGAAAATCCAAATGCTCCAATTATTCCTTTAACTGAAATTATGAAAGAGCTTATGCAAGGTTAAGCACACACTAAATGTGTTCTGTAATCAGTATAACAAAGGTACTGTTATCCAGTCAACA